>JAVJIF010021539.1:0-87950 GCA_038442645.1 Agave tequilana
AGAGTATATAGATGTTTTCGCTTGGAGCTACGAGAATATGCTTGGGCTTGATCCTCAAGTGGCTATGTATCGCCTTAACATCAATCGGGATGCGAAGCCCGTCAAGTAACAGCAACGACGGTTCCGCCCAGAGATAATGAAAGCGATCCAATCAGAAGGCATGAAGCTTATAGACTCTGATTTTATCAGGGAAGAACAACATCCTGATTGGGTAGCCAATATTGTCCCCATCACCAAGAAGAATGGGAATATCTGGATTTGCATTGATATCCGTGATCTAAATGAGGGGTGTCCTAAATTGAGTTCCCCCTTCC
The DNA here is from genome assembly GCA_038442645.1 of Agave tequilana. NCBI lineage: Eukaryota > Viridiplantae > Streptophyta > Magnoliopsida > Asparagales > Asparagaceae > Agave > Agave tequilana. The sequence continues at coordinate 315 of JAVJIF010021539.1, forward strand.
AATCACGGATGTCATGATCCACAACACGTGTGGGTTTGAACGGATATCCTTTATGGATAGATTCTCAGGATATAATCAATTTAAGATGTACCATGACGATGAGAAGCATACATTTTTCAGGACACCACTAGGGGTGTACTGCTATACTGTCATGCGCTTTGGATTGAAGAATGTAGGGGCGACATACCAGAGAGCCATGAATGCAATTTTCACGAGCATATACGTAAAACAGTGAAATGTTATGTAGACGATATTGCAGTGAAAAGCCATGTCAAAGGCGATCACATAGTAGATCTGAAAACAATATTCGATATTATATGGGTGCATCAGTTGAAGATGAATCCCACCAAATCCTTCATGGGCGTAGCCAGCAGTAAATTCCTCGGGTTTGTCGTGACATCCAAAGGAATCCACCTCAACCCAGAGAAAGTCCGTGCTATTCAGGAGATGCAACTTCCAAAGAATCTTATAGAGCTTAGAGGATTAAAGGGTGATTAGCATATATCCGGAGGTTTATCTTAAATCTCTCAGGACAATGTCACCCCTTCACCAAATTGATGAAGAAGGTGTTTCATTCATTTAGGACGATGCTTGCCAACAAGCATTTGAGGAAATCAAGTGATACCTCACACATCCACTATCCTTACAGCTCCGGTGTCAGGAAAATCTTTCTTGATATACGTTTGAGCTATGGATCATTCTTTAGGAGCTTTGTTAGCTCAGAATAATGATCAGGGACACGAGCAGGCAATCTACTACCTGAGTAGAACCATGATCGAAGCTAAACATTGACACAACACGATTGAAAAAGAATGCTTGGCATTGGTATTCGCTATCCAGAAGACATGACACTACTTGGTGGGCTAAACCATACACGCCATATCAAAAGTCAATCCTTTAAGATTGCTTATGATGAAGCCATCATCACTAAATGGTCAATTGACAAAATGGGCCATATTGCTCTCCCAATATGAGATGCAATTCGTGCCATAAAAAGCAGTGAAGGGACAGGCAGTGGCAGACTTCTTAGCAGAGCGCCCAGTCTAGGGACGACCAAACTTTATGAAGATCTCCCAGACGAGGTCGCTGAAGTTTGCTTGACCCAAACATCTTTAAAAGGACAGGTGTGGCAACTTTTCTTCAATGGCGCATTAAGAATGGATCCTCGAGAAGATCGTAGCAGGAGTAAGGATAGTACTCGTCTCCCCACAGAACTACGTAATCCCTCGTGTATTCTCATTAACTGAGTTATGTTCCAACAATTTAGAGAAATACAATGCTCTCTTGATCGGGATGCAAATCGCCGATGAGATTGGTGTTAAAAACCTCGAAGCATAGGGTGATTCAAAGCTCATCGTTAATCAGGTTCGCGGGGAGTACGAAGTCAGACATGAAAACTTGATACCCTTTCATAATGCAACTATCCACATGGCGGAGAGGTTCAGAAACTTCTACATTGACCATGTACTCGTCAGCAAAATACGCATGCAGATGCACTGGCGCTGCTTCCTTGGCTATTCCAGCTGGAGCGGCAGAGAAAGTACTCGTCTACAGTCATGATTTATAATTTTCAAGATTCACTTTTGAAGACAACCAAAAGCCAACAGGAGACCTTCAAGTCAAAAAAGCTCTAGAGACTTCAACAGGTTCAGAGCTCAGAGATTGGCGATTTTTGTACATCGACTACGCATTATATGACATTTTGCCTGATGACCCGAAAGAGGCAGCTGTCATTAGAAGGAAACTCCTAAATTCTACTATAATACGATCACAAGAACACTGTATCACCGATCACATGATGGAATCCTCCTCGTTGCCTGTTACATAAAGAGGCACATAAAATACTCTAAAAACTCATGACGGTATGTGTGGAGCTTACCAACCCGGTGCAAAACTTGGAGATCGAATCCAAAGGCTAGGATACTATTGGCCAAAGATAATCCCTGACGCCATCACTCACGCTAAGTGATACCACGCTTGTCAGATCAATGGTGACTTCATTCACCAGGCACCGGGACATCTTCACCCTACAACTTCTTCCTGGCCATTCGAAATGTGGGGAATGAATGTGGTTGGTCCTATCAGCCCACCTTCATCCAAAGGACATCAATTTATCTTGGCCATAACCGATTACTTCTCAAAATGGGCTGAAGCTATCCCCTTGAGGGAGGTAAAGACATCTCACGTGATCAAGTTTATTAAACATCACGTGGTCTACCACTTTGGCATGCCACGACGAATTGACTATGATAATGGGCCTTAGTTTGTCAGCCAAGCCTTTCAGAGATTCTATAACAAGTTCAGAATTCAGAGTGTGTCTTCCACGACATACTATCCTGCCGCTAATAGTCTTGTAGAAGCCTTCAACAAGACTATTAGAAACTTCTCAAGAAATTCTTCTCGAAGAGCCAACGCAACTGGGATGATAAGTTAGGTGATTGCTTATGGCTTATCGCACAACAGTGAGAACCCCGACAAAGGCTACACCGTTCTCTTTGGTATACGGGTGTGAAGCCGTGCTCCCACTAGAAATCAAGATCCTATCTCTATGCGTTACCTTGACAATGGAGATGACAACAGAGGAGAAGCATTAGTTGTGACTCCAAGAGTTGGAAGATTTAGATAACAAACGTTTACAAGCTCAACAGCAAATCGAGCTCTATCAAGCTCGAATTACCAGAGCCTTCAACAAGAAAGTCAAGGAGCGAACTTTTAAGAAAGGTAACATTGTCTTAACTGTCAGAAGACCCATGGTGATGACACATAAAATCGAAGGAAAATTCTATCCCAAATGGGAAGGACTATTTGTAGTGGAGTTGGTCTACTTGAATGGAACATGCCACATTATAACCCTAGACGGTGATACGCTAATGATGCCGATCAACGAAAGATTCTGGAAGAAGTACTATCCTTGACAGGATTCTTCCTATGATCAGGTTAACATTACACCTCTGATCAAAACTCCAGATCCAAGATGTTTAGAAGAGCTCCAACGAAATTGTAAGACTATAAAAATACCTGTTATCATTTCTTTGACGAAATGAGCACAGACTTGTCACGTTAACAGTAAAACTCTGGCAAGCCAACAACAATAACAACTAAGCCATTTGTCCGAAGTATTTGGGTAGGCTACATGAACTAAAAGATAATTATGCAGGATCGGGCACATGGATCAGCTTTCTCCACTCATTCCTATCAAACAATATGCCTTCACTAAGACCTTTAGCCTCTATATCTTATCGTATTACCTCCATAAATGTTTTCTTTGGTCTCCCCTGCGCTCTTTTAACTTGTTCTAAATTGATATGCTCTACTCGCCAGACTGGTGTATCTGTAGATCTATGTCGCACATGAACAAAACATCATAGACTGTTTTCACTCATCTTCTCTTCTATAGAGGCTACACCTATCTTAGTATGAATCTCCTTATTTCTCACCTTATCTCTTCACGCGTTACCACACATCCAATGAAGCATACGCATTTCTACTACACTCATCTTCTGGGCATGATATCTTTTTATAGCCCAATATATCGTGCCATATAATAAAGCTGGTCGAATAGCAGTCCGATAAAATTTTTCCTTCAACCATAACAGAATGTTACAATCATAAAAAACTCATGTTGCTCTTCTCCATTTCAACCAGTCGGCTTGGATCCTATGGTTGACATCACTATCGATCTCCCATCCTTTTGAATAATAGAACCTAAGTACTTAAAATGACTGCTCCTCGGTATTTTTTGTCCATCTAACCTCACAATACTATAATCTCGGATTCTCTGTTTATTGAATTTACACTCTATATACTCTGTTTTGGCCCTACTTAATCTAAAACCTCGAGATTCTAGAGTTTGCCTCCTAACTCCAATTTGGCATTTACCCCAGCTCTCGTTTCATCGACTAGGACAATATCAACAGCAAATAGCATACACCATGGTATCTCATCTTGAATAGCTCTAGTAAGCTTATCCATTACTATGGCAAATAAGAATAGCTCAACGCAGATCCTTGATTCAATCCAATTGTGATAGAAAAATTACTTGTTATGCCTCCACAAGTTCTGACATATGCCACTACTCCATCGTACATGTCCCTGATTATGCCAATATATTGATGGGGACTCCCTTTTTCATCAGTGTCCATCATAATACCTCTCTTGGCACCTTATTATAAGCTTTTTATAAATCAATAAAGATCGTATGCATATTTCTTTTCCTCTCACGAATCGCTCTATAAGTTGACGAAGCAAATGAATAGTCTCTGTTGTCAGTCGCCCCGTCATGAATCCAAACTGGTTATCTAATATTTTAATATTCTGCCTTAATCTGTGTTCAATTACCCTTTTCCAAAGCTTCATGGTGTGACACATGAGTTTATTCCACGATAGTTTGAATAACTCTGGATATCACCCTTGTTCTTATAAAGAGGTACCAAGGTACTTTTCCTCCACTCATTTGGCATCTCTTTATTTAGCCAGATCTTATTTAAGAGGTTTGTCGGTCATCTCATGCCCACCTCTCTTAAGCATCGCCATACCTCAATAGGAATTCTATCAGGGCCAACAGCTTTCCTTGACTTCATCCTCTTTAAAGCCTCTTTAACTTCAGATTAGCTACTTCTGCTCATATAATTATGGTTCATATCTTGGTATTGAATGGTAAGATCATCCAAGTCTTAAGTAGAACTACAATTGAATAATTTTTTAAAATGCTCTCTCCATCTTTTTTAATTTCTTTGTCTCGAACTAAAACCTTTTGATCCTCATCTTTGACACACTTCACAAGCCAGGATTAATGAGAAGGGTTGTGGTAGGCATGTGACAGCCAACTTAAAATATTGTCATATACTATGAACATGAACCAAACCTCTGGCTAGCCATTTTCCTCAATCCCCAATAGGATGCCAAGTTAATATTACACCTCTGACATTTATTCATTTTCTCCTCCACAATCTCTTACCAATTCTCTCCCACGGAATGGTAGGACCACAAAAATACATGTGTCCATTTTCCTGGCGAAATAAACATAGACTTGTCATGTTAATAGTAAACCTCAGACAAACTATTTTTCTCGATCTCTAGTGCTCCCACCAAAACTCCTTGATAGCGATGCATCCATGATGTGTTCGTCAAACTCCGATTGCATCTACTACCAAGGTACCAATCCTCTCACGTTTATGAGATCCCACACCTACATAAAAAATAAGTGGTGATAATTTTGGTATCCATATCATTTTGGGTCCATGGGGTTAGTAACATTGGGAACCCCACTGTGTTTGGCTTGCTTTTTTCTCTTGTTTCTCTATTCTTGTCGTGTGGGTACTTCTCTGTTGTATCTATTTCTATGATGGATTCCATATTGATTGTTGCCTCAGTCGCAACAAGCAGTATCAGAGTATCCCAGGTTCATCGTGGGATCATGTGTCGATTCTTAGAGCATCAGTTGCTATTTAGTGGAGATCGTGTGTCGATCTCAGAGCAACGTTAGTACTGTTTATGGGATCGTGTATCGATCTCAAAACAGCATTTAGATTGCTCGATGAATCAAACTTGTAGGAGAAGATCGCTTCAAAAACTCTTCAAGGGTTTCGCTCTGAGGTAAAGATCTTATCATTATCTAGTTTGTTTGATCTAACTCCATTTATTTTTTGCATTGTTTGAGGAATCAGTTGAGAAGATGGCTGGAGATAGCACATCTACGATGAAATCCGTGAATCCACATCCATTGAGGATTGATGTGGTAAAGTTCGATTGCAAGAACAACTTTGGTATGTGAAGATGTGAGGTGGTGGATGCATTAACGGCATCAAATCTCGAAGACACTCTACGGTTGGAGAAAAGCGCGATTCTACTACTGAAGAAGATTAGGACAAGATTAACCGGACGACGTGTGACTTGATCAGGTCTTGTTTGACATACGACATCAAGTATCATGTGTTGCATGAAACATTTGCTAGGCAGCTGTGGAGATCCTGGAGAAAAAGTATCTAACTAAAGTATCGAATCGCAGTTGCAGCTGAAGAGAAGGTTTTATCATTTCCAGATGAAGAGAGGAATCTCCATTGACGAACACATGAATAGCTACACAAAGCTTCTTACAGACCTACTTAATGTGGATGTGAAGATTGATGAAAAGGATAAGGCGGTAATTCTATTAAATTCTCTTCCTGAAGAAGAATATAAGACCTTTACTCTTACCTTGATCAACGGAAGATAATAACTTAACTACAATGAGGTACCTGCTGCCCTTGTGAATTATGAAGGAAGAAGGCAGGACAGATTGACTTCTTTTGAAAGTATAATAGCAGAGGCATTGGCGGCAAGAGGCAGAAGTTCCAATCGGAAGGGTAGAGGTGATCAGGGAAGATCGAAGTCCAAATCAGATTTCAGAGATCTGAAAAAAATCAGTGTGCCTTATGCAAAGAGCCAGGGCACTAGAAGATTGATTGTCTGAAGGCTAAAGATAAGAAGAAAGAGTCAAAGACCGAGGCAAATCTCGCACAGGTGGTCAGTACTCATGCCAGTACTTCACAGGTAGGTGAATCAGACTCAGACTCATTGGTATTTTCTTTTTCTGTTACTACTCCTACTGTTGGTTACTCAGATGATGCTGAGTGGATCTTAGATACAGGAGCTACCTATCATATATGATCGATCAGGGACTGGTTTTCTAGCTTTGATAAGCTAGATGGATGTTTCACTATCATGGGTGATGATCATCTATGTAATGTAGAAGGGATGAGTATAATCTGTATCAAGATGGTTGATGGGATAGTACAAGAATTGAAGGAAGTGAGGTATGTACCTCAACTCAAAAGGAATCTTATCTCTATTGGTGTTTTGGAAACTTTGGGTCTTGTGGTATCTATACGATATGGTGTTCTCAAGATGACCAAAGGCTCAATGGTGGTCATGAAGGGCGTTCGCCTGAACAATCTCTACTATTTTGAAGAGTTGTACAGTTACAGGTCAGGTGGAGACTTTTATTTCTTTAGATGATATTTTTACACAGGTCTGGCAGATGAGGCTCAGACACAGAGGAGAAAAGTCTTTGCAAGATCCAGTAAAGAAGGGATCATTAGAAGATGCATCTACCTACAACAGGGAATTGGGTAAACACAGCGTTCTGGACAAGAAAAAGGTGAAATTCAGCATCACTACTTACCACTCTGAAGGTCTTCTTGATTGTGTTCATGTAAGTATTTGGGGACCTGCTAAGACTACATCACTTGGAGGTCATAGGTATTTTATCTCTTTATTGATAATTTATCTAGGCATATATCCCATTAGACAAAGGTTTGAATCCCTAAGTATATTGGTGAAGTGGAAGGATATGATGGAGAAGCAAACTGGTAGGAAGATCAAGGAGCTGCAAATTGATAATGTTAAAAGATACAAAAATTAATTCCTACAATTTGGCCAGAACACTGGTATTGGTACTCACTTCACAGATGGATTACATGGGTTAGCTAAGGAGATAAATCATTTCTTGCTTGAGAAGGCTCGATATTTGTTGTCTAATGCACAATTAGACAAATCATTTTGGGCTGAGGTGATTGCGTATGCTAGCCATCTCATAAATAAATTATCATTGACTGTGATAGGAGGTAAAACTCCACTGAAAGTTTTATTTGGAAAAGCTTCTCAAGATTATGGTTTACTGCGAGAATTTAGAAGTCCAGCCTACTTTAGTGCCAAAGATGGCAAGGTTAATCTGCGAGCAAAGAAGTTTGTATTTTTAGGTTTCAAAAGAAATATGAAAGGCTACAAATTATGGAACCCGAAAATAAAAGATTGTGTTGAGTCAGCATGTCACATTTGATGAGACTTCAATGTTGAAGTCTACCGTCTCTCAGCAGGTAGAGAGGATGAAGACCAAGGGTATAATGCAGCGGGTGGAGGTTGATGCTACTCCACCACCTCCAGTTAGTTCGGTATCAATAAGTACTTCACTGAATGTGACACCGGGTGGAGATCATGTAGTCAGTTTTGATATTGAACAGGTAGAAGACATTGATGAGAATGTCGAATTATTTACAGCAATTGAAATAAAACCATGAAAGTAGGTGAAGAAACATGAATCTTAATCTTGTGACCATGACAAATTCAAGTTGAAGGTCGTTGTTCTCTATGATGGTAGTAAGAAGATTCGTATGACCCAGCTAGGTTGGTTCACTGCTGAAGATTCTGTCACAAGTGCTTGAGCTTGATGGAGCTCATTTCAATGAACTACGGTTGGTTTGATTCCTTAGGCAAGATACATAGGCAGCTGTAAAAGCGTAGCCATTTGGTGATGTAGCCCGTACGAAACTATTATGGGTTCTCGAGAAGCTGATTGGGACTTCACGTAGAGGTGAAGAGTTGGACTTCACGTAGAGGTGAAATGTTGTGATCTCAATAAACGTTTGATCTTCTAGGGAGAAGATAGTTAAGCTTGCATAAAGGGAGTGTGCATCAAGTTTGTTGAAACCGATGATGGTGTTTGGTGTGCTCTTCTCAGACTTGTTTGGACCGCCTTGAAGATATTTGGACTGGAGAGAGCCAGTGAATTAGAGAGTCAGTGTTGGCTCATGTTGGGTTCTTCTTGCGATCAATTTGGAATGGTGTTCCATTCAGTTGTTGAGTTGTAGACATGTTTATTGGCCGGCTCATATTGTATTATTTCTCTTCGGTGGAGTGGTGGGAAGGCACGCATGGTGCATTCTGTTTGGATAGCTGAGCTGAAGTTGGAATCTTACAATTGATATAGAGTTTGGAGAGCGTTGCATGAGGGGACGACAAACTCAATTTAGATCTGGTGTGATCAGTGAAAATTAATTATGTGTGGCTGGCAATTCATTTTGAAGGAACCGATTTCGTCTATGGCCAAGTCGAGATCGTGTGTCGCTTTTACCAAGATCGTGTGTCGATTTCGTTTGGAGCGCTCAAGCCAAGATCGTGTGTCGATTTCCCTGAGATCGTGTGTCGATTTCACCAGGTATTTGTTGGAGTTCGGCTCAGATTTGAGAAATCTTTACCAAGGTGAAAAATTATAGGGAGAGAGGGTAAAATCTTATCGAAAGGGTTTGTTAAACTCTATTGAAGGTTAGCCAAAGAGCATGGCAATCAATAGGATCAAATACGAAAGTGTATCGGTCGTATCAAAGTTGATTGCACAAGTGGGAACCAAGTATAGTCGACTAGGTTATAAGACTAGTCGACTAATGTGACAAATAAAGAGTTGAAAGTTTTTGTTTCGTTACAGACTAGTCGACTAATCTATGTATTAGTCGACTAATCAAGGTTATAAGTCGACAACTCTGTTGCACAGCCATTTTCCAAATCTTTCAGAATCCATTTCTGATCTGATTTTGGTGTTTTTCGTTTCTTTTTCTTCGTGGATTCTTTGGCTATATAAGGAAAGGTAGTGTTCCCAATATTTTTACCCTGTATTGAATAAATTCAATAAGAACTCTCTCCCCCTTACCCCGAGGACATAGGCAAATTGTCGAACCTCGCTAAATATTATGTTAGCTTGCTTTTTTCTCTTGTTTCTCTGTTCTTATCTTGTGGGTACTTCTCCGCTGAATCTAACTCTATTGGTGGATTCCTCATTGGTTGTTGCCTCGGTCGCAACATTAATTTCGTGGGCAGCCTTTCCTTCTCTGAGTAGAGACCCAAGCTCACGCTCAAGCTGCTAATACTTTCTCAGGGGCTTTTACCGCTAGTTGACAACGGCCGATCCGCGTCCGAGTGATAGGGCAGACCTCAGTCTTCTAAGGCAGTGATCCATCATGACTCCCTCTTCCAGGCCAGATACCTCTTTCTCATTTAATTTCTATTTTAATTTTTTTTTAATTTGTTACATAGAAATATTGCAGTATGATTTGGTTTGATATTATGTTTTTAAAATTACCTCATATAATACAAATTTTAAAATACTAAAAATTTAGGAAAATACAGATTAAATCCAACAATCTAGAAGACTGAACTTTATCTGTTTCCTAACTTTTCTGTAATTAATTAGATAGTTTGTAAATCATGTAATTGGGTGTATAATTGTCTAACAGTTGTCCAATTTCATGCTCTTGTATTTACACTTTTCCATCTTTGTGGATATTTCTCTTACTAGATTTAAAAAAAATTAAAATGTTAGCATAGCACTTTAAAAACATATAATTTTCTTTTTCATCTGTGCAACATTATGGAACAAGCAATTTGATTTATGCTTTTGTTTCAGTAGCTAGCTACACTCTAATATATGTTTGAAATTAAGTAATAAGTCAACCTTGACCTGTTTGTTTTAACTTATCCTATCTGCCATAGTGTCATTCAGTGCAAGTTTTGTCACAATCAAATAGATGTATGTTGAGGATGAGGACATATATTCTATCCTGATAATCTATGGATCAGGTAACCAATTAGAATTAGAGATAAGCAACATGAAGATTATAAAGCGTACGAATCTTATGATCTAAGAGTGAAAAATGGAAAAGGTCCTTTTCAAGCAGTTACCAGAATGGAACTTTATTAGCACATAGTAATGCAAGCAAAGACTGTTTTATTATTTGTTTTGGTGGTCCCTTCTTCTGCTAACTAGTTGAAGATTCAGAGAAAAGTCTAATTGTTACAGTTTCCTATGTAACTACATGATTATATGCAGAGTATTATGTATGAAGAAAGTATGATGATGCATAGCTGCTAAGATAGATTTCTGGGTTCTTGGTCCAGACGATGATATTACACTCAATCATTTCTGATATTATTCTTAAAGGCTAGTGATGACCATGCAATGCTACATTAACACATCAAATGTCAGGTTGTAGGAAGGACTATTATTTTCCCCAGGCCTAACTTTAGTTTGACGACCAAATCACCTTGAGCTTGTGAAACTACTGAAAATCTTGGAATATACTTAAATATTGTAGTTACACCATTAGAATAAGAGATTAAAGACTAAATGAAAGGAGATAATTAGAATAAGAGATTAAAGACTAAATGAAAGAGATAAGGATTTTAATTATGATATTTACCATAAAGTTCTAAGGTTGATTGGTGTTAAGGGTAATTTAGTATCATAAGTGATAAAGAGAATCATATCTTTCTTTTCTAGTTTAACTTGGATAAATATAATATTGCAGTTCTATCATTGAAAGTTATTTCTATGGCTAAGCCTTAATTCTTAAATATGTGATTTTAAGTTTATCCAGCCCGAAAGTGGTAATTAGTTAGCAGTATGTGAAATCATTAAATGAATTCTAAGATCAAAGAAGCAAATGCGAAGAATAAATTATATGCTTGATATTTTGATTTATGTAAGCTACAGTTAAAAAATAATTTAAGAATAATAACTGAATTATGTGGTACAATATGGGCTATAATTTTTTCCACTTCAAAAGGCATAATTATTTTACGAAATTGTTGATACTTAATACTAATCGATTGTTTGGAAAATTTTCATCTAATAGTTGGCACTTTAAAATTCATGCACTTGAGAATCGTGCAAATCTATTGTAAGTAAATTTCGGGGTCGACACCAAATAAACAACAAGTTTTGTTTAGAACAGAATGATGGATTACTTGATATTCAAAAGGGTTCAAGCATAAATAATTAGTTTATGGTTGAATGTGATTGTTCTGATAATAGACCATAGCTAGCATCATATTTGTGTTGTGTTGGTTGAGATTGTTCTAGTTACATAGCTCAGGTATGCTGCCTAGAATTGATCTAGTTACATAGCTCAAATGTGCTGCCTAGAATCCTAATCATGAATGGAGATAAATATATATTCTTTTCAAATCAAATATCTATATATTGCCAAATAATTAACTCCGAAAAGAGATAAAACTAAAATATTTTATAATGCCAAATCTGAACTGTAACTGAGATAGACGTTGGCTCCTAAGAATCTCGAGCTCAAAAGAACAAAAAAATTGAAAAGTGAGTCATTCTTTTAAAATACCAGTTTAATTGGTATCTAGGAAGATGTTCTGAAGGGTGGTTTATAATTAAAGACCATTGCAAATGAAAATCTCTCACGTAATTTTCACTAACCTGACCAGTTGTATTCGATAATCTTAAATCTGATAAACTAATAATCAACTTGAAATAGTTAGGAGCTGAGAACCAAATTGAAACGATCTGTATTATAAACAAGAATTGATAAATTGTTCTATTTGAGATAGAGTTGCACCAACAAATTATAAAGAAAAATTTAATCTGAATTATCTTATACCATCCTAAAATTTTGTGTATAAATTTAGACACATGTAATCAAATTTAATGAATCTTGATGAAATAAAATAATATTGGCTGTCACAAATACCTGGTAATTAAATCTCAGTGTTTTATTGTGCGATATTATCAAGTTGCTATTGTGTGCACTAGCTAATGAGTAGACAGTTGTCATTGGGTGACATTATTGATATTGCTGCTATGTAAATTTGATATGCCAGTATGCAAAATATGATTTTAGCTATTGTGCAGGTTGTGGCCGACGTGTGTGTGATTATTTATTTCAATTAAATGATTTGTTAATTTTTTTTGTGAGTGAAGATAATCTGTGAATTAATTTTCTCATATTTATTTTATTTTAGATAAAGAAAAATTAGTTATTTAAATCAAATAAAATTTTATTATTAATTGATTTCTTTAGTTATTCATCTATTTGAAATTGCTATAAATTTATATTATTTATGTTCTAACACTATCAATCTTTAGTTTTTGACTTTGATTTTCAAACCATATCATTTATACTTGTAAACTAAAATTTTAATATAAGTACTAGTTTTAATTAACTTAAAAGCTCTTAGTCCTTTTTCACTTAATCAAAGTTATTCTTTATTATTGTAGTACTTTTCTATTTAAAACCTTTTCTAAGTATTTAACTTTTATTAGTATAATTTCTCTCATTTAATAAGCTTTACCAATTTCTATTTTATGAGAAATTAATGGCTGGAGTTATATTAAATTATAAGACTACATTATTATTGTAACAATTATATTTAGCACATCCTATTGAATTGGCTTTCATAATTTTAAAACAACAGAATTATGAAAATTATTATTTAAGTTGTGAAATTAGAATTAAACTTATACACTCATCTTGTAACTTTGCACTTACAAATGTTAGAAACTCTGAGGCATGACTCTAGTGACTAAATTTTAATTACAATTATTATAGTGATATTTATTTTGTATAGTCTTGTACTAATGAAAATCTTTAAGCCTTTCTATAAATAATTTATATCTAAGTAAAAACATTATTTTGACTATTCATTTAAAAATATCTAGAGATTTAAAGAGATTGACTAGATGATTATAAATATTATCATATATTAAGATTTCTTTGAATATTTTAAATGTAACATCCTTCCAAATGAAAATCTATAATGCATGTTTTATTTTGAGAATATGAACAAATTGCATGTATAGAGAAAAATGAAATTATATATCCTCATCACTAAATTAAAGTTATGATGATTTGTCCAAAGATGAAAATTTAGATACCATTTAGAAAATAAATGGCGAGGCAAATTAGGATATTTTGTTGTGTGGTAAGAAATCATTTTGCACCCATTTTACAAATATAAAATTTCAATCATTGACATCATTAATTTTTTTGATAAGACGAGTAAAATGGATGACAAAAATTTTCTCTCAAGTACATATTCAGCTCATAGCAATCTAGAAATTTTCATATTTCACCATTTACCAATTTGATCAACTATATGCATGAACTAAAATATTATTTATTAATATGTTAAATTAAAATATTTTTTTACGCTTATTGAATTACTCACAAATGGGCAGCTCTACATAAATGACAGATTATCCTTGAATTAAAATGAAAAACAATTACGTTATAATATGACTCTGGACCTTATAAAGTCTATTTTAATAAAGGTTTTTCTTAGAGTGTGATCTAGATACAATGAGAGAGATGAAGCTATGCACATGGATGAGATCACTTACAGTAGGAACTCAACTTTCTTGATTGGCAAGCTATTCCCATGAAAGAGATTCAATGTAGTAGAAATAAGCTGGAGTGGTGATACTTGCGTAGAGCATCGACCCGAATATGTTTATATCATATTTATAACCTGTGTAGCCACAACCCTTTCTCTATGATAACGATGCTCTTATGATATAGCTGGTTAGGTTGAGTTAAAACTCTTAGACCATCTTCAAAGGTCATTTATTCCTCTATATTTAGAGGGAGAACTACTCTAATGTCTCTCTCTATATTGAGGAAGCCCATAATGCCTCTAAATTTAGAAGGATGGAGGAGATATATAGAGATCCTCTATTTACTATTTACAATTTTAATACCATTTTTGTTTTTAAAACTCTCATGTAACTTTTCAAGAATATCAAATGTAACCTTTAATATAGCTAAACTAATTATCTAAAATCAATATAATTTTAAATCTACTTATGTATTTTAAAAAAATTATACCATTAAAAATATCTCGCTGAAACCTTCACAATGAAACTAATATTAAATATTTTTAATAGTAATTTTAATTTTTTCATTATCAAACATTAAAAATACATTGAAATTGAAATACATCGAACTTTAAAAAATTACATTTTTTCATTATTGTGCCTCTGCCATATGTATTCAATTAACGCATTTTGAAGTTCAAAGTGAGCCTCTCGATCTTAAATTTTCTTATGTTAATTGAGGAACCTTTTGAATCTTTTTACATCATCATCCTCCATCTCTTCAATATTTAAAGGTTAAGTAGAATCAATATCATACGGTTCTTCCTCGCATTCATTCTCCACAGTCATATTGTGTGGTATTACACTAGCAGTGATGTCATGTAGCACTCATTTATCCAGTCTTGGACACTAATCAAAAGAAGGATATCATGTGGGAGAGGATCGCGATAATGTATCATCATAATGTAAAAGACTTTTGCAGGGAACAGAGAGGCCAAAAATCATTAGAAAGTCATTGGAACTTTTTAAGAATACCATAAATAAATTTCTGTATAGAGAAATAATATCGATGGATTTAAATAAGATTGCTGATGTGAGGGAACACGTCTTTGAAATGAAAAAATAGTAAATCATTAACATAAATAGTAGTGATTTTCAATTTGATAGTTCTACATAATTTTCAGGAGGAGCTGGATATGGAGATCTATCGGGATATCAGTACGGTACGGTAGTTAAGAAAATTACCTATTGGATTTTTAGTTTATTGTTATCATATTTTCTTCGTATAATGAAACTTTTGTATTTATGTTTGTAATTTCTTTGGGGAAGATTAAAAGATATCAATGTATTACTACATAATAATATTATTATATTATATTAAAAATAAATTAATTTAAAATTAACTCCAAAGACATTCAATATTAATCTTATTTAAAAGGCCTTGGTGAGACGTTCTAACGGTATTTTTTGTTAAATAATAATTTATTTTAAATAATTTATTAACATTTAAACTAATATTATTATTTAATATTAAAATATTATTTTTGTTAAATGAGGGCTGTGTTGGAGCAGACTTTTTCTTATTGGCCCAAAGGCCCATCACTCTAGTTTTGATGATGATCAACTCATGTAGTTATGTTTACTAATGATCTTGTGTTTAATTAGTGACAGATTTATGATCAAGATCTTAGTAGGTGCATAGCTTCAACAAAGGATTTAAAGTCAAGTTTTGAAGCTAGCATGGTTTGATTCAAGAGCTTGTGCATCAAGACCACATCAAGTACTGAAGAGGAGTCTAGCTCTATGGATCGTGTTTGGACCAAGTCAAGAAGATGAGAAGGCTTCAAGTGAAGACCTCAAGAAGATGAAGACTTGTGTCTAGGTATAAGATTTTTATTTTTAGATAAAATGTAAAGGATAGAATAGTTGGTGGATTGCTCAAGTACATATACACACACACTCTTGATAGTTTTGTTTTTACAAAAGAATTTTTATTTTAGAAAATATCATTTTGATTTTTGGCTTTCAAGTTTACATATCTTTTATCTAAAATCATGTTTAGAGCTTAATGTCAAAAACATAGATATCTTATTTGTGTAGTGGATCATATCCATACACACTATGCTTTAACTCAAACTATCTTGTTTTTGTATCATGAAGAAGTTTGGAAAACAAATTTTAGAAAAATACAAGTTTTCAATTAAGCTAATATTTTCATATTACAAAAATAGTCCAAATCTTTTATAACATGCCTTGATTTTGTGCAAGTATGTTTGTTTATCAAAGTATATTGGTAAAACTATTTTTGTAGATTTTTAAGTATTTTATGGGATTTTATTTTAGCCAAAATGACCAAGTTTTAAATCCCAGTTTTTTTGTTTCTGGCTTCAGCTAGTCGACTAGTCGACCGACCAAGTCGACTAGGGCTGAAGTCGGTCGACCGACTCGGTCGACCGACGTGCACAGACATGCATGCCAGCTTTGCAGGATGGCCGGCCGACCGATCCGGTCGACCGTCCAGAGAGTTCTGCTCTCTGGAAAGGCCCCGGCCGACCGTGCGGTCGACCGGACAGAGAGTTTGCTCTCTGTATCCTGGCTCGGTCGACCGCCCGGTCGACCGATGGCTCAAACGGTCTGAAATATGACCGTTGGCCGGCCGACCGGACGGTCGACCGTTAGGCCTGACAGAACCCAAACGGCTAGTCTTTCTCAGCCTATAAATTTGGGGGTTTGGGCATTATTTTTCAACAAGATTTTTAGTGGACTTTGAGCCAGTTTTTCCCACTTGTTTAAAAGAGTTTTCTCCACTAAATTGAGAGCTAATACTTCCAATCAAAAGGGGAGTTTTTTGTAGAGTGTTTAAAAGAGATTTCTTTGAGTTTTTCTCCACCATTCTCATCCTTGTTTTTCTCACACAAACACTTGAGCTATCCATTGCTATTCATCTTATAGGAGTGTTGTAGTGAGATTGCTTTTAGGTGATCAAAGTGTTATGATCACCAAAGTGTTCTTTCTTTGTTCTTTGAGAAGGCGGACGGTTTGTGTTCGCATTTGTTTCGGGTCCTAGTGTGGACTCGTGTTTCGGGTTCGGGTGCGAACTCCTTATTTGAGGTGCGGCCACGGCGAGCCGGTGGACTTGCGGTGTGTACGGGACTAGAGAGTCCGAGGGCTTGTAGGTGTTGCGGCACTGAGGAGTGATCCATTGGGATCAAGCATAGTGGAAATCCTTCGTGTGTCGAAGGCGGGGATGTAGAGCAAGTGTGCTCGAACCTCGAAACAAATCCCTTGTGTTTGCGATTGCTCACTCTCTCTCTCTCTCTCTCTTTGTCTATTGTTTATATCTTGCATGCTTCTATTGTGCTTATTCTTACATGCTTGATATTCATATTGTGCTAAATTGATATACATGCTTGGGTTGTTTGCTAACACTTGTATTTAACCAAGAGAGCCAACACGGCACCTCAACCCATTCAAGGGGAATCTAGAGGAGTTTGTGCAGAGCCCTTCACGGAAATTCGGCAACACTCTTGTGCGTGGTGTTTAGTGTAAGAGTTTAGTTTAGGTCATAATAGTTTACACTTCCGCATTATTTGACATTAAGTGACCATTAGATTAGCCATCACCTATTCACTCCCCCTCTAGGTGATTTACAATCGGTATCAGAGCCAAGTGCTCTGATTTTAGGTCTTACAACCTAGAGTTAAAGATCCTCTTTTAGGCTAATCACAATATTTTGTACATACACCATGGATTTCATGTCACCTCCTACTTTTGACATTCTTAACATCCCTATATGGAAGGTGAAGATGTCCTTGTACCTCAAAGCCTTAGGTATTCATATTTATCTTGCCACCACTAATAATGCATATTGTTTAGATGGTAAGAATCTTGAGGCTAATGCAAAAGCCCTTCATGCTTTAAAGTCAACCCTAAATGATGATTATTTATCTAGGGTTTCTAACTTTGATTCGGCTTTTGTAGTTTGGAACACCCTCCTCTCCCTTGGCGAAAATGATCAATGCTACGCGGGGAGTGACTCGGATGTTGGAAGTGACATCTCCAACAAGTGCTATATGGTCCAAGGGGATAACCCCCTTGAGGTAACTACCGAATCCGAGTTAGATGATGATGACATGTCATATGATGAGCTTACCACTTTTTGTCAACTCCTCCTTAAAAAATATGACATGATTAGAAAGAAAATAAAAATTTGAAAAAGAAATTAGATTGCATGCATATAAAACAAGATTCATTTAGAAACAAGATTGCATGCTTAGAAAAAGAAAAGGAAGATTTGAAAAATGAGAATGTTTCCTTATTTTCAAATTGAATGATTTGTGTGAAGGAAACAATACTTTGAAAAATAAAATTGATTGATGGAAAAACAAAAGGAAGTTGTTTTTCAAGAAAATAAGTCTTTAAAAAGAAAATTTGTTGAAAAAGAAAAAGAAAATGTTTTTCAAAAGAAAAAGAAAAATGATTCTTTATCTCATCATGCTTTATATGCCACCACAAATGAGATTAAAGATTTGAAAAATAAAATGAATTGTTTAAGTTCAACTTTGAACTCTTGTGCATTTAACCATACTAGGTTGGAGTCAATGTTTTCAAAGAAACAAACTCCACACATTCATGCACAACATCATCATGCATATGCTTATGTTGCACGCCACGATCACACATACACATAAGCATCCTAAGGTGTACAAATGTACACATTGTGGCCGCAAAGGCCATTTAGCAAAATTTTGTTATGACAAGTTGCATCATTTTAATTTTGCTAATAATAAAAATTTTGGGTTCCTTACAAGACTAACCCCAAAGGACCCAAGAAAATATGGGTACCAAAATCCCCACCTTGTGTATTTGATGTAGGTGAGGGCTCTCACAAAACGTGAGAGATTTGGTGCCTTGATGGTGGGTGCACTTGAACTAAAAGGTCACATATTTGGAGCACCGCTATCAAGGAGGTGTTGGTGGGAAAAACCACCATGCTTGGAGTTTTGGAGTTGGTAACAATTTCTAAACTCCTACTTTATTTGCATGCTTATTCATGATTGATAATTTTTAGCATGTTCATGTTTTAGGTTTATGTGCTTCATGTGGTAAAAACATGCTTAGATGTAGTTTTCATCAAAACTTGTATTATTCATGTACAAACAGTGAGTTACAGTTGATTCATATATATTTGCACTTCATGCTCATTTGTACCCACTATATGCACATGTATAGACTAGTTTTGATGATTCTCTCATTTATACATGCTTTGCCAAATTTTATGATTTTACTTCATGTATATGTATTTTTAATTCAAATCTAATAAATATACATGTATACCCGTGAGTCTCTTGCCTTAATGCAAACATCATTAATAGACTCTTTTATTTTGGATATGTATGTGTATTGTTAGGATTGGATAAATCATACATATACCTAGAAGTGTGCTTTGTTTTTATGAAAATGAATTTTTTGAGCTTCAATGTCTATTTTCATGAAAATGCTATTTACATGACTTTTGAACACTCACACTTTATTTCTTTTGTCATGACTTTGATTCATGAACATATTTTTGAGCTTCATAGATCGAGTGTCAATTCTTGTATTTGGTATGATTCATGAAATACATATGCTTTGATTTCATATTTTGAAGGATCTTTAACTAGTTTTTCAAAAATTATTTTAACTAGTTATTGTTCTTCATTTGGTAGTGATTTTCAATGCTAAAATATTTTCAAATCTATTTTTGAAAACTCTACCCTTCATGGGCGGATGGCTGGGAGATCATGTTCATGTATGCTTTATGTGAAAAACATTTTAATCTTGAACTTGGTTGGGAGGTATAGGTTATGAGTCATATACATGATTTACATTGTTATTTTCAATTGGTATCATTGGATCGTTTCAATTGGTATCAATTTGAACTTCTTTTGTATATACTCATATTTTGTTTTCCCACATATGTATGTATCAATTTCATTTGGTATACTCATACATATATATGAGTTATTTGAGCTTGAGTTAAAATTTTTTACATGATTAAAGCACAAAGTTGTTTATGTTAAGAAAATAAATTTTTTTAAAAAAAATTCTCAAGAGTTGTTTTATTGAGAAAATTCAAAATTTTGTTTTATAAGAAAATATCAAAATTTTTGATTTGTATTGCCTATATGCAAGGAGAGCTTAACATCTCTTCAACATATAGATTCATAATGAGTGTATTGTATATTGAGGAGCTTGACAACTCTTCTTTATGTGGTACACGTGTGTAGGGGGAGCTTCACATCTCCTCTTATGCATTACATATTATACGTTATGTGAATTAGGGCTTGTCATCCCTCCTTCATGTAATGTATATGTGTAGGAAAGTTACTTTACTGTCTTCCTCTTCATGAATGTATATCACATATAACCTTTTATTGACTTATTTGTTTACACCCCTTATTGGTCTCTTTGTTTATGACAAAAAGGGAAGAAAATTTTGATGATTTTGTTTTTACCTTAACCCCTTTGTTGATGATTGACAAAAGGGGAGAGGTATTTGAGAAGTATTTAGTATATATGCAAAAGGATTTATGTTTATGCATATATGTTTTAATTTTACAAATAGGAGAAAAAGATTTGATTTGTTTTATGCTTGAGTGCATGTTTATCTCCTTCATTTGCATACATGTTTGAGAGCATACATTGCACATTTATTTATTCTTGTGTTATGCATGAGTTAAGGGGGAGCTTCTTTGGAGCTTTACTTTAATCCATGCATATATAACTTCATGAGTTTTGTCATCATCAAAAAGGGGGAGATTGTTGGCCCAAAGGCCCATCACTCTAGTTTTGATGATGATCAACTCATGTAGTTATGTTTACTAATGATCTTGTGTTTAATTAGTGACAGATTTATGATCAAGATCTTAGTAGGTGTATAGCTTCAACAAAGGATTTAAAGTCAAGTTTTGGAGCT
The DNA here is from genome assembly GCA_038442645.1 of Agave tequilana. NCBI lineage: Eukaryota > Viridiplantae > Streptophyta > Magnoliopsida > Asparagales > Asparagaceae > Agave > Agave tequilana. The sequence continues at coordinate 21,197 of JAVJIF010021539.1, forward strand.
AGCACGGTTTGATTCAAGAGCTTGTGCATCAAGACCACATCAAGTACTCAAGAGGAGTCTAGCTCTATGGATCGTGTTTGGATCAAGTCAAGAAGATTAGAAGGCTTCAAGTGAAGACTTCAAGAAGATGAAGACTTGTGTCTAGGTATAAGATTTTTATTTTTAGATAAAATGTAAAGGATAGAATAGTTGGTAGATTGCTCAAGTACATATACACACACACTCTTGATAGTTTTGTTTTTTACAAAAGAATTTTTATTTTAGAAAATATCATTTTGATTTTTGGCTTTCAAGTTTACATATCTTTTATCCAAATCATGTTTAGAGCTTAATGTCAAAAACATAGATATCTTATTTGTGTAGTGGATCATATCCATACACACTATGCTTTAACTCAAACTATCTTGTTTTTGTATCATGAAGAAGTTTGGAAAACAAGTTTTAAAAAAATACAAGTTTTCAATTGAGCCAATATTTTCATATTACAAAAATAGTCCAAATCTTTTATAACATGCCTTGATTTTGTGCAAGCATGTTTGTTTATCAAAGTATATTGGTAAAACTATTTTTGTAGATTTTTAAGTATTTTATGGGATTTTATTTTAGCCAAAATGACCAAGTTTTAAATCCAAGTTTTTCTGTTTCTGACTTCAGCTAGTCGACTAGTCGACCGACCAAGTCGACTAGGGCTGAAGTTGGTCGACCGACGTGCACAGATGTGCACGCCAGCTTTGCAGGATGGCCGGCCGACCGATCCGGTCGACCGTCCAGAGAGTTCTGCTTTCTAGAAAGGCCCCGGCCGACCGTGCGGTCGACCGGACAAAGAGATTGCTCTCTGTATCCTGGCTCGGTCGACCGCCCGGTCGATCGATGGCTCAAACGGTCTGAAATATGACCATTGGCCGGCCGACCGAACGGTCGACCGTTAGGCCTGACAGAACCCCAACGGCTAGTTTTTCTCAGCCTATAAATTATGGGGTTTGGGCATTGTTTTTCAACAAGATTTTTAGTGGACTTTGAGCCAGTTTTTCCCACTTGTTTAAAGAGTTTTCTCCACTAAATTGAGAGCTAATACTTTCAATCAAAAGGGGAGTTTTTATCTAGAGTGTTTAAAAGAGATTTCTTTGAGTTTTCCTCCACCATTCTCATCCTTGTTTTTCTCACACAAATACTTGAGCTATCCTTGCTATTCATCTTATAGGACTGTTGTAGTGAGATTGCTTTTAGGTGATCAAAGTGTTGTGATCACCAAAGAGTTCTTTCTTTGTTCTTTGAGAAGGCGGACGGTTGTGTTCGCATTTGTTTCGGGTCCTAGTGTGGACTCGGTGTTTCGGGTTCGGATGCGAACTCCTTGTTTGAGGTGCGGCCTCGGCGAGCCAGTGGGCTTGCGGTGTGTACGGGACTAGAGAGTCCGAGGGCTTGTAGGTGTTGCGGCACCGAGGAGTGATCCATTGGGATCAACCATAGTGGAAATCCTTCGTGTGTCGAAGGCGGGGATGTAGAGCAAATGTAATCGAACCTCGAAACAAATCCCTTGTGTTTGCGATTGCTCACTCTCTCTCTCTTTGTCTATTGTTTATATCTTGCATGCTTCTATTCTGCTTATTCTTACATGCTTGATATTCATATTGTGCTAAATTGATATACATGCTTGGGTTGTTTGCTAACACTTGTATTTAACCAGAGAGTCAACGCGGCACCTCAACCCATTCAAGGGGAATCTAGAGGAGTTTGTCCAGAGCCCTTCACGGGAATTCGGCAACACTCTTGTGTTATACGTGGTGTTTAGTGTAAGAGTTTAGTTTAGGTCATAATAATTTACACTTCCGCATTATTTGGCATTAAGTGACCATTAGATTAGCCATCACCCATTCACCCCCCTCTAGGTGATTTACATTTCCATCCCTTTATATTCGGGAATATGCCTGAATATTCTCCAATCCCCTCTAAAAATACAGGGTTGTGTTGGAGATAGTATTAATAAGTCCAACGCATGAATTGTGGAGGATATAATATTCAGTTGTGGTATCCTGGGAGGACTTATATATGTGAGAGGTGTAGGATCTAAAAATAATGTCAACACAATACTAAAACAAAGATAATTAGCGTTAAATAAAATAACTTGTCAACACAATATATATAATATAGTTTCAAATGTTAGAAATAACTTATATCATCAAGTATTCTCTTTATATTGTACCTATAAGATAAAACATTTAAAAGGTACTCATTATAACAAGACTTAAAATAAATTAGTCTTTAGGATTTCAAACCCAATTTGAATTTGATTTCTATCTGTTAGTATAAACATAATTGCATGAATTACATATATGATGCATATATGATACAATATAAGCATTTTTATCCACATTATTTAGATTTTTAGGAATCCAAATATATTTATACTTTGATTTCATGGTCTTCTTAACAAAAGAATTATCTTTATTCTTTTTGTAAATATGTGCAGTTCTTTCAACATCATTTTTTGAACAACCAATAGCAATATGCTTATCTTTTAAAAATTCAAGTTCAAAATGATTATATTAAATACTTTGATATGACAATATATCATTTAATTTTTTTTCCTTTATTAAACTTTGTCACTTTATTCAAAAGTTCTTCATATTTATCTTTGAAACTTGTCATGCCTTTATCTAAAACATAAATTCTTTCATTTAAAGATATAGTTTCTCTTTGAAGTAAAGCACTCTTTTTTAAGAAATTCTCATTATCCCTATTTAAAGATAATATAACTTTTTCAAAGTCATCCTTTTGAGAATTTATAGAAGAAATTTGAGAAATATAAACAAAATTTTCTTTGTTGAGTCTTTTATTTTCCTTTTGTAAAGATTTATTTTTAATCTTTTCATTCTTAAGATCATCATATAACTCATGAAATGCATCTAACAGTTTAGTATATTGTACCTCATCTTTTTCTTGAGCCATAAAACAAACATTGGCATGTTCAGTGGCTTCTTCTTCATCTGAGGAAGATGAATCACTATTCTCCTGTGATGCTTAATAATCTTTCTTCTTTTTAAACTTTTTGCTCTTGAATTTTCCTTTATTTTTGAGCAATGGGAATCCTTCTTCATATGACCTGCTTTATTATAATTAAAACATGTAGGATTAAACTTACCTTACTTCAAGAACTTTCTGAATTTTCCTCCTCTTCATCATCATCTGATTTTTCTGTATCTGAGAATGTATGAAAGGCAAGTACTTTCTTCTTTAATTGAAGTTGAAGTTCATCATTCTTCCGATCTTTAAGTTGCACTTTATATGCCATTAAATTACTAATAAGGTTTTCTAATGACATTATTGAGAGATCATTTGCTTCTTCTATTGCAGTGGTTTTCTTCTCTTAATCTGATGTGAGTGCACGAAGAACCTAACTTTTTCCACTTGAGTGTATTTTTCGAAAGGATTAATTGTATTGAAAAGAGATTTAGAGTAAATCGTTGGTTGTCGTGTACCGATGATCAAGAACTTCGAATGTACATGCAGGTTTACTTTGCTCCTTCCGAATCACCGTTCGTAGCATAAGCTAAGATGGGTCGTATCAGCAGGGAGGGTTAGCGATAGAAGCATTCAAGGTTTGTATTGAAATCTTTGTGAAGAAAAATGAAGGTTCTTCTTTGTTTTAAGAAATGGAAAATAAAACGATGTGGAAGGTGAGTGGAAAATCTTTGGGTGTTTTGTAAAAGAAAAGAAGAAAGGAGAATAAAGATGAAGGAAAACGGAGATATTTGAAAAGAAGAAGTTTTCAGAAGAGAGATTTTTAAGAATGATATAAAGAGAAACCATGACTAACTAAACTTCTAATTTACTAACTTACTACTCTCGTTGGGTGATGCATGCCTCATATTGATTCATCGGCAATGGTATGTCATGTTTTGCCAAGTCCTTGTGTTGTCCCATATCGAAGGTGTTTCTCATCTAGGCTAGTTGCCTCCTTGAATCATTGGCTCCCTAAATAGATTTTCAATAGTGGAACAAGGATAGTCACTTTTAACGATGCTAAGAAACATACAAGATTCATTAGTCCATCAAAGCTATAATAGAGCGAGCATGAAATAAGAAACTTGCAAGGTAGTCATTGGCATAGTGAAGTGCTCCATCTTTATATTCCATCACGGCAATTGTTCTAAAGACAAGGCTCTAAGTGAGACTCACATGAGTCATATGGAGGGAGAACTTAGCATTTACAAAGAATAAAAAGCAACTCATCTTCATTGGGAGTGATATAGACTTGTAGTTTGCAAGACTTAAAAGAAGAAAGTATCCAATGAATCATATAAGTTAGCAATCACCCAAGAGTTAGTAGTTAGTAAAATTAAAAGTTAGTTAGTCATGTTAATGAATTAGCTAGACATGAAAATAAAGAACAAGAAAAAGTTCATTGTAGAAGTGAAATAGAAGAAAGTAAAAGCTTAAAGAAAAACAATGCAATTGAACAAGAGAAGATGAAGATTGAATTGTATTGCGTTGTTACCGTCTCCAATTACAAAGATTGCTCACTCTCACTCTCTCTTTTCTGGATTCTAGAAGGAGAAAAAGAAATTACATAAGAGACTAAAAGAAAACATAGAGAAACCCTAACAATTTTCCTATAAACAATACTCTTTTCTCCTCCCCGATTACAGAGGCCCTAGGGGTCTATTTATAGTCTTCATGAGAGGAGGCCATCCCACTTTAGTCTCCGGATCAAACGCTGAAGTAATGGCCTAAAGATTGCCACGGGTCCGCGACATATGCCGCGTTTCCGCGGCCGTTTCTTGGCCACTGTGCTAACGGATTTTATGCCTTTCTATTGCATCTCGTATCCCCAGTTGGATCTTGTAGAAACTGAGAATACGTTTTGAATCTTTTCAGACTTGGGCTTTTCTCTTGTGGGCTTCTAAATGTTTCTTTAATTCCTCAAAAATCACAATTGTTAGGCCTCCTTCTCCATTAAACATTGGACCTGAAAAAAGAGAGAAAAAAGCAGTAAAAATCAAATATTTATTCAGATAAAGTAAGCATGGTGGTAGAAAATGATGCATAAATGACTCCAATCACACCCCCATACCTAACTTTTGCTCGTCCCTGAGCAAAATAAGTAAGAGAAAAATCCTAACTAAATTATTACACCACTTTCGTACGTGACACGATTGCACTGAGCTCGTGCAACAAGCCTTTAAACCTCTAGGTCACCCTAGAGGAGGAGTGTGTCTCCTGAGGGTTTTCAACGGATTGCACCCACAAAATCTCAAAGAGAAAGAAAATGTCAGTGAAAAGAGAGAAACATTTTTTTTTGATCCATTTCCTTCAAGAATTTCGGTGATCTATCGGTTTAGGGTTATTCTAAACTTTTCTTTCTTTTTTATAAGTTTCTATTTGAAATATTGTTTTCAACTTAGGTTAAGTTTTTCAAGAATAGAGAGAAACTGGATTCTGTATCAGGCCTACACATATACATATGTATGAGGGATTTTTCTTAGACTTTAGTTCGTTTGTTCACACACACACACATATTTTATTTTTTATTTTTTTATAGAGTATATATTTATATTCTCTTAGCTTCATTAGGCTTTCTAATTTACCCATGTAGCGAGCCTTTTACTGATGACTCCCAGACCAGATGGTCTTAGGGCAGCATATGAAGATATGTCACGCCCCGCTTCCCAAAATACGCGGGAATGGAGTCGCGACTTGAGTCGGCGACGTATATACGCGAGGAAAATACCTCACGCATACACGCTAAGCCTAAAGTAATCTGAACAAGGTATAAATCTGAACCATAATAATCAATGATCACTGCAATAATACATATAATGACTACACATGATCTCAATGAAATAAGGAATAGAATGGAAGCAAATGTGATATACAGGAATCAAAGAACAATAGCAGGAATAAAAATGCAAGAATACCAGAATAAAAAGGGAGGGAGAGAGAGTCCAGCTCCTCGCATTATGGACGGTCTCAACGGACACCTGCACAATAAAACAATCGTCCAATATCTGGACGTGCAAATCCAGGGTCGTCAGAACGCGACCATAATGAGTGTGTGTGTAAAGGGAAAATAGCTCGTGCAGATAAACAGTGCATAAATAATAATAACAGATAACTGAAAGCACTAAATAACATGATAAACGCCGAATAACAACATGTATGTAGAACAAGGTAACTAACATAACTGTAAACAACACTGACGTTGTGGTGTGTAACCTAGCATGTCACTAGTTGTTATACAATCCGGTCATGGTTAGTTATATGTCCATCACAGTGATATAAATGTACAGTCAGGTGATTAATGTTAGTCACAATACATTAACAGTTCATTATCATTTATTATGTCAGCGAACACCAATTGCCAACTGTAATAGGCGCATCCCATACTACGCCTACTACATGTGTCAATCAGCGTCCTAAGTTATTGAAACTGATTGGTTGGAGACATTATCCATGTTTTAGGTGAGTCCCGTACATACCCGGACCACGGCCTCAGTTTCCTGGCGCTGAACCAGGCCGTACCGCTAGGTAATCAGTAACAGTAACAGTAATCTCACTGTGAAAATAGTGGAACAGTAACAGTACAGATGGGATGTCAGTCATCCCCCAGGAACCCTGCAGTGGAACCCTCAGTCGGCTGCGCAACCTGTATTCTAGGTCCACCCAAAATACAGACGCTGTCTCCTCCATCAATTTTCCCAATCCCGGTGTAAGTTGTTCAATTACTTTATTAATTAATTCAGTCATGACAATCAATATCCATATTACTTATAATGCTGGGACGGTACGGTGACAGAACAGTTCAGTACAGTAACAGTCAATCAGTAATCGTATACACGGTGAACAATATCAGTAACAGTGAACAGTAACAGTAACCGTGTATACGATGAACAATAGGACTGTACAGGGTGTTACGGTCAACAATCTTGTCCCAGTAACTTTCAGTAATATGCATAGTATTGTTATCAGTTAGATGTCATATAGTTAGTCAAGTTATCTAAATGGTATCAGGATATTTATTCTGAATCAGCAATGTGGTCTTCCGGGGTTTGTTGATTATGTATTTAATACGTGAATGTGAACATGAGCAATAATTGACATGCATAAACAGTAATTAAACATGAACACTGTTTAAACATAATAACGTATATAGGAACCAGTTAAAAGCACTCATATAAAATAATATTAAAATACTCAATAAGAAAACAAGGAACACTCACATGAAATGACGCGGTTTCGGAACCGAATCGCCGTCTAGTCTTCACTGCACGAACCGGTACTGCTCTACGGATCATCCCATGGATTGGTCTTTTGAATCGCCAGTCTACTGGGTCCACAACGAGTACGAGTCCAAATCTCCTATAATGGGTCTGGGTCTCACCAAACGGGTCTGGACCGCTACGACATGCAACCCAACTAATGAACACACACAAACATACACCGTACAAATACCCACACGTGAATACATATACATGCACTAATAAATAAATATACATGCACATATTAAAATACTATATTTCTTAAATTACCACACCCATTTCTAATCTTTTATTTATTTATTTAATTTATTATTATTATTATTATTATATGGAAACTTGTAAACTAGACTACGAATATTACTAGGTAATGACTGAAGCACTGCATAACTTGTTCTAACTGCCTCTTGATACAATGAGTACAATGCCTGGATAATAAATCTGGAGAGTGTTGCTGAACATAAAGTGATGTTCAGTTTAGTTTAGCTATTCATGATTCTGTATGGTTTTCTTTTGCAACACTAGTCTCATCATCACTGTGCATACATATCTCCCCATCTCTCTTGATGGAGCCATTGCTGTCACATGGTAAGTTTTTATGGATCGTTTCTTTTAATCTCTACTTAGATCAATGTGTTCCATGCAAAAGAGATTGTTATGATAATTTGATGCATATAACTTGGCCTAAAATGCTCTCATAATCATCTGTAACCTATCAACCTCATCACCCTAATTGTCAGGTGAGCATATATCCAGGCTGTAAAGACAATTTCTATCTTAACTTTACTTAATGCATTACATGTGTGTGGAATGCAAATTCTCAAACACCAAAGGTTACCAATCCTATAACACTTGATGCATCACGGGCAGGGATGTATGCAGGTTGATAAGCAAATGTGTGTCCAACAAATAGATATCTTAGGAATATTTAATGCAAATACTTTTATAAATACTTTAATGCATCAAGGTGTGCGGTTGTGTTTGTGCATGTGCGATTATGCTTGAAGCCAAAGCCTGCATGCGTAGACAAGGCCAACACATAAATTTCCTCTGTGGTATAAAACAAACTGTATGTGAACAGAATTTAACAAATATATATATATATATAAATTGGAATGAGCACTTCAAACATCTCACTGACATACACAGCACACACACTAGCTACATGTACACGCACATAAACTCTACACCATTTCAACCCATATTAATATATCATGTTATGCATGCAAATTATAAAGAGGGAGAGGGAAGCAACTCACTTAGAGCTTCCTCAATAATTCTTGCTTCTCTACACACAAACCAGCAGTACTATACACTGAATTCAATCAGCTTGAAACAGAACCCAATCTGACATATGAAATCAAGAGTAAATCAATATAACAATCGCAAGCAATTCGGAAAAGCCAAGAATATAATCACAATTTATGGGTTAAAGGGTAAAAGAACCAACTTGATACCCAAAAACTTTATATATAAAAAAAATAAGTTAAAAAGCTACTAGATTTGTTTCTACCAAATAAAAGAGTCGATTGGATTCTTTTAAACAGGATCACTTGTTCATCTGTATTACATGTAGATTCAAAATCAAATATTTACCAGAAAACTTGAAAAAGAAAAACTTATTGCCCACATCTAAATCATGTTTTAATTTTCTAAAATCAAAGAACAGAGACTAGGATCCAACAACTTAGGAACTACATAGAGAGAGGGCATCAGAGGGGTTACCTCAGGCCTCAGCTATTTGTTCACGGTTGCAGGTGCCATTAGAGAAACAGAAAAGATCTCAGAGAGCGAGAGAGAAGAGACGGCGGAGGTTCGCGGAAGGAGATCGGGCCGGAGCGAGGCACTCGCGGCTCGCCGGGGAGGGAGGCGGCCTGGTGTCGCGTGGGCTGCTGCCGTGGGCCGTGCGGCATGGAGAGGAAATCCGAGCGGGGGTGCGCTCGTTGGAGGAGGCGGCTGGAGATGCTATGGGGATTGATGAGATTAGGGTTAGTTGATTAGGAGATAAGTGTTTATATAAGATGGGTATTGGGTTTCGGGTAACGGGTTTAGATCCAAATGGGTAAAGGGTGTTCGGATTAACGGGTAGGATCTTGTGTATTGGGTGTAAAAGAGGATAACGAGTAATGAGTTATGGAATCAAGGAATAGAAGTGGGTATGGATAGATAACGGGTATGAGTAGAATCAAGGATACAAGGGAAAGGAAATAATGCTATTACTAAAAATATAAACATTCAAGTCATAATAATAGTAGTAGTCATAATAGTAATAAATACAAATAGTACTAATAATAAATTCAATAACTCTTACTAAAAATAATAAATAATAACAATAACCTTAATTAGTAATGGTAATTATTACCAAGTAATAATAATAATCCTAATTAATAATAATAATGACAACAATAATAGCAGCACTAAATTAAAATAAATAATTATCAAATGTATTAATAATAGAATTAATCACTATCACAACCAATATAGTACAACTATTAGAATAGATAAATAAAATAATACTAACACTAATAATAATTAATAAGCACCGACAATAAAAATAAGGATAACACTAATAGTAATTACAATAAATAATAATCATAATAGAATAATAATAATAATAATGGTAAGTATAAAACTAATAGAAATAAGTAACTAAAAATGTCGATAATTAAAAATGGTAATAATATTTAAAGCTAAAATACCGTTCATTATCTTAAAAATAATTTTCATATTTAATAATAGTAATAATCACAAGAAAGAAAATAATAAATTAGGTTGCTTAAAAAAATAATTTGTAAATTAAAATAAATACTTTAAGAAAATAAAAATACAGTATTTCCAACTAGGGATCTTACATTCTACCCACCTTATAAAAATTTCGTCCCCGAAATTCAAATAAAGCAGGGAATGGTAAACGAATCCCAAAATCAAAAGAGGAAACAAACAAACTTCATGTCGCTACTCTGCACATCATAATTCCACCACTCTTCCGCTGCGCGCTCTGATCTCTGCTACCAGCTTCAGAATAGAGTGGCCAATTCTAAGAGACAAGATCAGAAAGTAAAATAAGAAGAATAGGAATCAAGATTACTCTCAAAGAAGAGATGCAATCAGAGATATCGAAGATCAAAGAGATGGATTTTCAAAGAGAGGACAGTCAATTCCAAGTGGAGTCAATATCATTGGATAGTATATGTATATTGCAGTGTAAGTATAACTTATTCAAGTTACCGGTAAGAACTAGGTCATCTTGCGAATATCAAAATTCGAAATTCTACATCGCAAGTCGAAAACCTGGGCTCTGATACCAAAGAAAACCCTGTCACGCCCCGCTTCCCAAAATACGCGGGAATGGAGTCGCGACGAGAGTCGGCGACGTATATACGCGAGGAAAATACCTCACGCATACACGCTAAGCCTAAAGTAACCTGAACAAGGTATAAATCTGAACCATAATAATCAATGATCACTGTAATAATACATATAATGACTACACATGATCTCAATGAAATAAGAAATAGAATGGAAGCAAAATGTGATATACAGGAATCAAAGAACAATAGCAGGAATAAGAATGCAAGAATACCAGAATAAAAAGAGAGGGAGAGAGAGTCCAGCTCCTCGCATTATGGACGGTCTCAACGGACACCTGCACAATAAAACAATCGTCCAATATCTGGACGTGCAAATCCAGGGTCGTCAGAACGCGACCATAATGAGTGTGTGTGTGTAAAGGGGAAACAGCTTGTGCAGATAAACAGTGCATAAATAATAATAACAGATAACTGAAAGCACTAAATAACATGATAAACACCGAATAACAACATGTATGTAGAACAAGGTAACTAACATAACTGTAAACAACACTGACGTTGTGGTGTGTAACCTAGCATGTCACTAGTTGTTATACAATCCGGTCATGGTTAGTTATATGTCCATCACAGTGATATAAATGTACAGTCAGGTGATTAATGTCAGTCACAATACATTAACAGTTCATTATCATTTATTATGTCAGCGAACACCAATTGCCAACTGTAATAGGCGCATCCCATACTACGCCTACTACATGTGTCAATCAGCGTCCTAAGTTATTGAAACTGATTGGTTGGAGACATTATCCATGCTTTAGGTGGGTCCCGTACATACCCGGGACCACGGCCTCAGTTTCCTGGTGCTGAACCAGGCCGTACCGCTAGGTACTCAGTAACAGTAACAGTAATCTCACTGTGAAAATAGTGGAACAGTAACAGTACAGATGGGATGTCAGTCATCCCCCAGGAACCCTGCAGTGGAACCCTCAGTCGGCTGCGCAACCTGTATCCTAGGTCCACCCAAAATACAGACGCTGTCTCCTCCATCAATTTTTCCAATCCCGGTGTAAGTTGTTCAATTACTTTATTAATTAATTCAGTCATGACAATCAATATCCATATTACTTATAATGCTGGGACGGTACGGTGACAGAACAGTTCAGTACAGTAACAGTCAATCAGTAATCGTATACACGGTGAACAATATCAGTAACAGTGAACAGTAACAGTAACCGTGTATACGATGAACAATAGGACTGTACAGGGTGTTACGGTCAACAATCTTGTCCCAGTAACTTTCGGTAATATGCATAGTATTGTTATCAGTTAGATGTCATATAGTTAGTCAAGTTATCTAAATGGTATCAGGATATTTATTCTGAATCAGCAATGTGGTCTTCCGGGGTTTGTTGATTATGTATTTAATACGTGAATGTGAACATGAGCAATAATTGACATGCATAAACAGTAATTAAACATGAACACTGTTTAAACATAATAACGTATATAGGAACCAGTTAAAAGCACTCATATAAAATAATATTAAAATACTCAATAAGAAAACAAGGAACACTCACATGAAATGACGCAGTTTCGGAACCGAATCGCCGTCTGGTCTTCACTGCACGAACCGGTACTGCTCTACGGATCATCCCATGGATTGGTCTTTTGAATCGCCAGTCTACTGGGTCCACAACGAGTACGAGTCCAAATCTCCTATAATGGGTCTGGGTCTCACCAAACGGGTCTGGACCGCTACGACATGCAACCCAACTAATGAACACACACAAACATACACCGTACATATACCCACACATGAATACATATACATGCACTAATAAATAAATATACATGCACATATTAAAATACTATATTTCTTAAATTACCACACCCCTTTCTAATCTTTTATTTATTTATTTAATTTATTATTATTATTATTATATGGAAACTTGTAAACTAGACTACGAATATTACTAGGTAATGACTGAAGCACTGCATAACTTGTTCTAACTGCCTCTTGATACAATGAGTACAATGCCTGGATAATAAATCTGGAGAGTGTTGCTGAACATAAAGTGATGTTCAGTTTAGTTTAGCTATTCATTATTCTGTATGGTTTTCTTTTGCAACACTAGTCTCATCATCACTGTGCATACATATCTCCCCATCTCTCTTGATGGAGCCATTGCTGTCACATGGTAAGTTTTTATGGGATCGTTTCTTTTAATCTCTACTTAGATCAATGTGTTCCATGCAAAAGAGATTGTTATGATAATTTGATGCATATAACTTGGCCTAAAATGCTCTCATAATCATCTGTAACCTATCAACCTCATCACCCTAATTGTCAGGTGAGCATATATCCAGGCTGTAAAGACAATTTCTATCTTAACTTTACTTAATGCATTACATGTGTGTGGAATGCAAATTCTCAAACACCAAAGGTTACCAATCCTATAACACTTGATGCATCACGGGCAGGGATGTATGCAGGTTGATAAGCAAATGTGTGTCCAACAAATAGATATCTTAGGAATATTTAATGCAAATACTTTTATAAATACTTTAATGCATCAAGGTGTGCGGTTGTGTTTGTGCATGTGCGATTATGCTTGAAGCCAAAGCCTGCATGCGTAGACAAGGCCAACACATAAATTTCCTCTGTGGTATAAAACAAACTGTATGTGAACAGAATTTAACAAATATATATATATATATAAATTGGAATGAGCACTTCAAACATCTCACTGACATACACAGCACACACACTAGCTACATGTACACGCACATAAACTCTACACCATTTCAACCCATATTAATATATCATGTTATGCATGCAAATTATAAAGAGGGAGAGGGAAGCAACTCACTTAGAGCTTCCTCAATAATTCTTGCTTCTCTACACACAAACCAGCAGTACTATACACTGAATTCAATCAGCTTGAAACAGAACCCAATCTGACATATGAAATCAAGAGTAAATCAATATAACAATCGCAAGCAATTTGGAAAAGCCAAGAATATAATCACAATTTATGGGTTAAAGGGTAAAAGAACCAACTTGATACCCAAAAACATTATATATAAAAAAAATAAGTTAAAAAGCTACTAGATTTGTTTCTACCAAATAAAAGAGTCGATTGGATTCTTTTAAACAGGATCACTTGTTCATCTGTATTACATGTAGATTCAAAATCAAATATTTACCAGAAAACTTGAAAAAGAAAAACTTATTGCCCACATCTAAATCATGTTTTAATTTTCTAAAATCAAAGAACAGAGACTAGGATCCAACAACTTAGGAACTACATAGAGAGAGGGCATCAGAGGGGTCACCTCAGGCCTCAACTATTTGTTCACGGTTGCAGGCGCCATTAGAGAAACAGAAAAGATCTCAGAGAGCGAGAGAGAAGAGACGGCGGAGGTTCGCGGAAGGAGATCGGGCCGGAGCGAGGCACTCGCGGCTCGCCGGGGAGGGAGGCGGCCTGGTGTCGCGTGGGCTGCTGCCGTGGGCCGTGCGGCATGGAGAGGAAATCCGAGCGGGGGTGCGCTCGTTGGAGGAGGCGGCTGGAGATGCTATGGGGGATTGATGAGATTAGGGTTAGTTGATTAGGAGATAAGTGTTTATATAAGATGGGTATTGGGTTTCGGGTAACGGGTTTAGATCCAAATGGGTAAAGGGTGTTCGGATTAACGGGTAGGATCTTGTGTATTGGGTGTAAAAGAGGATAACGAGTAATGAGTTATGGAATCAAGGAATAGAAGTGGGTATGGATAGATAACGGGTATGGGTAGAATCAAGAATACAAGGGAAAGAAAATAATGCTATTACTAAAAATATAAACATTCAAGTCATAATAATAGTAGTAGTCATAATAGTAATAAATACAAATAGTACTAATAATAAATTCAATAACTCTTACTAAAAATAATAAATAATAACAATAACCTTAATTAGTAATGGTAATTATTACCAAGTAATAATAATAATCCTAATTAATAATAATAATGACAACAATAATAGCAGCACTAAATTAAAATAATAATTATCAAATGTATTAATAATAGAATTAATCACTATCACAACCAATATAGTACAACTATTAGAATAGATAAATAAAATAATACTAACACTGATAATAATTAATAAGCACCGACAATAAAAATAAGGATAACACTAATAGTAATTACAATAAATAATAATCATAATAGAATAATAATAATAATAATGGTAAGTATAAAACTAATAGAAATAAGTAACTAAAAATGTCGATAATTAAAAATGGTAATAATATTTAAAGCTAAAATACCGTTCATTATCTTAAAAATAATTTTCATATTTAATAATAGTAATAATCACAAGAAAGAAAATAATAAATTAGGTTGCTTAAAAAAATAATTTGTAAATTAAAATAAATACTTTAAGAAAATAAAAATACATTATTTTCAACTAGGGATCTTACAAGATACATCCCTAAGGTTCAAGGTCTCGAGTAAACTAGGCCACGAATTCTAAGGACTCAACCACTTTTAGGCGTGACTGGTTATGCTTCTTAAGGCACAACCAACCAGCTTAATTAGTGATTAAGTTTTATTTATGAATATCTATATTTATATATATTTTTTATTTTTTTATTATTATTTTTTTCATTTATGTAAACAAAGTCACTAAGTCTTTAATTAATCCCTCAATATGCAAATGTATATAGTGTTTAGAAAAAATTCAAAATCTAGCTATCTTTTCTATTCTTTTCTTTCTTAAACTAAAGAACCAACAAAATTTCTTATTTCGACTTATATTAAGAAATCTTAGCTTAGAATTTCCTTAATACCTAAGATCAAGTTAATTCTTTTCAAAAAAAATGGATCAATATTTTATTTTATTATTTTATTTTATTTTATTTTTTATTTTATTTTATTTTTTTTTATATATAAGAAACAAGAAACCTAGAAATCTAAAAGAAAAGGTCTAGAAAATCCTATGTTAGTAAGAAAGAGAAATATAAGAAAAGAGAAACCTAGAAATCTAAAAGAAAAGGTCTAGAAAAATCCTATGTTAGTAAGAAAAGAGAAATATAAGAAAAGAGAAACCTAGAAATCTAAAAGAAAAGGTCTAGAAAAATCCTATGTTAGTATTAACCCCCTATATCTATCCTATGCATTGTCCTCATTGTATGAATTAATACATAGATGCATGAAAAAGAAGACAGGGAAGGAACATACTACCTTAAGGTGGTGGTTCCGGTGGTGGTCTGATTGGTCCACGAAATGCGGCCCAATCGACTTTGCATGGAGTTCAGAGGAACCCACCAGAAATTTCTCTAATATAACCCACTAAAATGATGTATACATGAATGATTTTTATTAAATATTTGACCCCATCTAATTTTCAAATTCCATAATTGATTTCGGAGTCAATTTTGTTAACCGCCTTGTCCCAAAATGGAGTGTGAAAAAATAGAATGATTGACTTGGACTTAGAATGTACGGGAACTAATACCGACTCAAGAAAGTGACTTAAGTCAAATAAAAGTTCAGGAGTCGAGATTGGTTCGGGAAGTGGGTCCAAATCAAGAAGTTGAAACTCAAGTCCACGTTCATTTTCTCACAATGGAATGTAACTTAATATTGGTGATTCAAGTTTAAGAATGACAGGTGCGGAAATCAAAACTGACTCTAAAATAATACTCAAATCGGGTAACAAAACATGAGTCAATATTGATTCGGGAATTTGAACTGGATCACAAATTTGAGAATCTAGGTCACATTTCTCATTGAGTTCAATTTCATAAAAATGAGAATTTACCAGTTTGTCAATTGGACTTTCAAAAGTGTGAAATTGGTCAAGTTCAATATGATGATCATCAAAGATGAGTGATTCAATTTCATTATGAATTGGCACAGGATCCAATATTGATTCGGCAAAAAGATTAAAATCAGGTGAAGACACCGGAGTCATTATTGAATCAGGAAGTAGAATTGAATCACTAAGTTGAGGTTCAGGATCATAATCATTCTCAAGTTCAATTTCAAGAAAGGGATAACTTGCCAAACTGTCAATATCATTTTCAAAATTTGGAGTTTGGGCAAGTTCAAATGATTGTGCTGAAATGGAACCTTATGTTCCAAAACAACATGACTCTTCGGCTCTAACAGAATGGTCACCGACATCAGAACTGGCCAAACGGTGAGAATATAGAGATTGGACCATCATATCTATGTCATGATTACGAGCGTTTTGAGCATGAGTCATGACTTCAAGCATCTTTTAATAGTTGTTGATAGGCTCATCATTTTGTTGCGATTGGTCTTGAAAAGATGAAGTTTTGTTTTGGAATTGGTGGTAAAATTGTGAGTCCATCAGATTTTGTGATTGTTGTTTGGACTCACGCATACTCATTTCCAAAATTGATGGTTTTCTATTTTGGACTGGTGGAACTGAGTATGAATCATGAAAATATTGTGGACAAGGTGGATAAGGAGGACAAGTTGGTTGAAAATTGGACTCGAGGGAGGTGAATCCACATTGACTCTGTGAAGAGTTGAAATTATTCTGAAAATTATGGTTATAAGATTGGGGGCATGGGTTATATTGATTCGGATAAACCAATCCGGCACACGAGGTTGGTTAAAGTTATGAAATGCGGGTTGGTGATATCTGAAAAAGAGGTTGATGTGTAATATGGATTACCATTAAATTGGAAAAATTGTTGTTATAAGCCATATCACACAATAAAATACAAACAAAGAAAAAAAAAGACAACTAAGTAAACAAAAAAGAAAAAATTCTAACCTAAGTTAGGGTAGACTTTTGACCTAGACGACTCCTAACTGGTTAGACTGTCCATAGGAGATATAATGCGGACTTTGACCACAAGCTAATCAGCCAGGTCAGGGCAAGAGTGGTGGGAGGTTATCCGTCAAAGACGTTCCTTAATTAAGTAACCACCAACCTTCGGGCTTTCGGCCCTTAATCCCCTTCCTAGACACTGATTTGACAGGAGTCAAATTCCAACATCTTTCCCCCTTAGGATAATCTTCTAATTGAGTCCGAGATGTCCCTAGGGCCAACGTCTACTCATTTTTTATTAAAAAGTTTAGAATTGTGAGCGCTTGGAATCTGATTTTTGGGCCAAGGAAGGGTGATTAAATCCCCACCTTATCTTGTTATTGGGTGGTGCACTTAAGATCAGTTTGTACAAGTGTACAAGATATGCAAATAAGATTCACTCAAAGCGATGTAAATCAACCAAGAGATGAGTCATATTCTAAATGCAATGCGCACGTACCTTGCTCCAGCACTATTCAATAGTAAAGTAAATGAATTGAAAAGACACGTGCCTAAAATGCAAATGTCTAATCAATTTTTTGAACTTTTTCGACAAATGTTTTACTCATGGTTTATTAGCAGGCGTCTGGTGATGGCATACAAGAAATAAAGTTTGCAAAAAACTACAATTTTGCAAAGCAACAGCCCTGCAAAAAGCCAGTCAGTAGTGAACTCCTTTTTGCCGCGGATCCCGACCAGAGCCGAGGAAACGCGGCAATCCAGAGGGTGCTTGGTCTCTGCTTTCTAGAACAGAGCCCCAAGACTACTTATATGTTACTGCAATCTTCTTTCCTACTTTCTCTGACCTGTAACCTGCAACAGAGAAGAAAAATTCGTTTCAGTTCTAAAAGTTCAATAAAAACCATTACCCTCCCCGGCAACGGCGCCAAAAATTTTGTTCGAAAGGATTAATTGTATTGAAAAGAGGTTTAGAGTAAACCGTTGGTTGCCGTGTACCGATAATCAAGAACTTCGAATGTAAATGCAGGTTTACTTTGCTCCTTCCGAATCACCATTCGTAGCATAAGCTAAGACGGGTCGTATCCGCAGGGAGGGTTAGGATAGAAGCATTCAAGGTTTGTATTGAAATCTTTATGAAGAAAAACGAAGGTTCTTCTTTTTTTTAAGAAATGGAAAATAAAACGATGTGGAAGGTGAGTGGAAAATCTTTAGGTGTTTTGTAAAAGAAAAGAAGAAACGAGAATAAAGATGAAGGAAAACGGAGATATTTGAAAAGAAGAAGTTTTCAGAAGAGAGATTTTTAAGAATGATATAAAGAGAAGCCATGACTAACATTCTAATTTACTAACTTACTACTCTCGTTGGGTGATGCATGCCTCATATTGATTCATCGACAATGGTATGTCTTGTTTTGCCAAGTCCTTTTTGTTGGCCCAAAAGCTTTCCACTCTAGTTTTGATGATGATTAAATCATATAGTTATGTATACTAATAATCATGTGATTTTAGTTTCAGATCATTAATCAAGTTATTAGTTGGTGATTAGCTTCAACAAGATGATTTGAAAGCTTTCACATGATGATTCAAGAGCCCGAGCGTCAAAGATCATATATAGCACTTGCTCGGTGGATCAAGGAGTTTTGGATCGAGTCGGCTTGGAGACAAGAAGACATCGGTACCATAGTTTAGTTTTTTGTTTAGATCCAAATTGTAAAGATTAGAATAGTATGATATGCTCAAGTTCACAACACACACGTTTCATGTTTTGGATATTGGTTTTCAGTTTTTCCGTTTTGGTTTAACCAATCTTGGTTTTCATGAATAGATATTATATCAAAACAAGTTTACATGGTTTAATGTATATTAGATTTGTTCTATATACATGCATGCTTCAACTACTTAGACAAACTTACTTTGATATACCTATTCATGTGTTTTAGGTTTTGTGTTTTAACAAAACTTATTTTTGGAATTAAAGACAAAAACTATGATATGTATATGTTTCATGTATATTGGATTTCTATCCATATGCATCATGCTTCAAGGTGTTTATATATCATATTTTTGTATTTGGATGAGTTTTGGACAAAATGTATTTTCAATTCAAAAATCCAAGTTTTAGAAAATACAGTTTTTGATTTTTGGTAAAAATGATAAGACACAAAAATGTTTCAAAATGTTTGTTATTTGTGTCGAAATTTTTCACGCAAGTTTATATTTCATTGTAAAATGATAAAATTATTTTTGTGTAAATTTTAGAGATTTTTATGGGAATTTTTAGGATTAAAAATTACATGTTTTTCTGACCAGAATTGCCTCTGCTAGGCTAGGTCGGTCGACCGGACGGTTGACCGCACCAAGTAGCCGGTCGACCGACACTGTCGACCGACATGCACGGATACGTGCACGCTGGCTGCCCCATGGGCCGGTCGACCGCACGGTCGACCGACTGAGAGCAGGTTGCTCTACGTTTTCTACGGTCGACCGAGCGGTCGACCGGCCAGAGAGCCGTTGCTCTCTGGTTCTGGGGACGGTCGACCGCCCGGTCGACTGATGGCACAACGGTCTGAAATATGACCGTTGGATGGTCGACCGCCCGGTCAACCGCTGGTTCATTTTTGGCAGTTTCTGCTGCCAACGGCTATAATTTTCTGGGGGCTATAAATACCCCATTGGAAAGAGGTTTTCTCTAAGATTTTTTGTGCGAATTTTTTCTGACTCTCTAGTGTTTTCACAGCAATCAAAAGAAGTTTTTGGGCTTTAAATTGAACAATCTATTTGGTGTTTTTGCTAGGGTTTGAAAAATCAAGAAAGGGTTTTTGGGACAAGATTTTGATTCAATTTCTTCATCTTGTTTCTAGTTTTTCTCAAAGATTTTCTTTGAGTTTTTGATTTTCATTCCTTTGGTTTTCTCCACACTTGAGCTACATCTACTATCTTATTCTATAGGATCTTTGTGTGGGAAAGAGATTGTTTGTGGTTGTTGTTTAGACCACCAAGTCGTAAACCCTTCATTTGCTTGGCTTTGTGCCTTTCCCTCATTGTGTTGAGGAGGTTGTGCATTTGGGTTGTATCCCTCAAGTTGTGAGGTGATTCTTGTGTTGCTTCGTGGTTGTCCCTCAAGGTTGTGAGGTGATTGTTTGTTGGCTTGGAGTTGTGCCTCATGGAGGAGGTTGTGTTTGTAAGGAGAGGAGTTGGGTTCTCCTTATAATTGTTATTGCCCCAAATCCTCGGTGGAGGTTCCCTTTGTGGGAGTCCTTTGTGGACAAGCTAGTGGAGTTAAAATACTTCTGGGTGAAGGCGGGGACGTAGAGCTGGGTGTTCGAACCTCGAAACATATCTTGTTGTTTGCGCTTGATCCCTTAGCTCTTACTCTCTCTCTCTCTCTATATTGTGCCTTGCATCAATTCATATTGTTCATCCATAATTATTTGCTTGGCTTGTTTGAGTGTGCATCTCTTGTTAATTGTAATTAGTTTTCAAATTTCGCATTTAGTTCACTAGATTAGCATAATCACCTATTCACCCCCCTCTAGGTGATTTTTCACTTGTGTTGTCCTATGTCGAAGGTGTTTCTCATCTAGGCTAGTTGCCTACTTGAATCATTGGCTCCCTAAATAGATTTTCAATAGTGGAACAAGGATGGTCACTTTTAACGATGCTAAGAAACATATAAGATTCATTAGTCCATCAAAGCTATAATAGAGCGAGCATGAAATAAGAAACTTGCAAGGTAGTCATTGGCATAGTGAAGTGGTCCATCTTCGTGTTCCATCACGGCACTTGTTCTAAAGATAAGGCTCTAAGTGATGCTCACATGAGTCATACGGAGGGAGAACTTAGCATTTACAAAGAATAAAAAGCAACTCATCTTCATTGGGAGTGATATAGACTTGTAATTTACAAGACTTAAAAGAAGAAAGTATCTAATGAATCATATAAGTTAGTAATCACCTAAGAGTTAGTAGTTAATAAAATTAAAAGTTAGTTAGTCATGTTAATGAATTAGCTAGACAAGGAAATAAAGAACTAGAAACAGTTCATTGTAGAAGTGAAATAGAAGAAAGTAAAAGCTTAAAGAAAAATAATGCAATAGAACAAGAGAAGATAAAGATTGAAAGCTCGATCCTTGTATTACGTTGTCACCGTCTCCAATTACAAAGATTGCTCACTCTCACTCTCTCTTTTCTGAATTCTAGAAGGAGAAAAAGAAAATTACATAAGAGACTAAAAGAAAACCTAGAGAAACCCTAACAATTTCCCTATAAACAATGCTCTTTTCTCCTCCCCGATTACAGAGGCCCTAGGGGTCATTTATAGTCTTCATGAGAGGAGGCCATCCCACTTCAGTCTCCGGATCAAACGCTGAAGTAACGGCCTAAAGATTGTCGCAGGTCCGCGGCATATGCCGCGTTTCCGTGGCCGTTTCTTGGCCGCTGCTAGCGGATTTTTATGCCTTTCTATTGCTTCTCGTATCCCCAGTTGGATCTTGTAGAAACTGAGAATACGTTTTGGATCTTTTTAGACTTGGGCTTTTCTCTTGTGGGCTTCTAAATATTTCTTTAATTCCTCAAAAATCACAATTGTTGGGCCTCCTTCTCCATTAAACATTGGACCTGAAAAAGAGAGAAAAAAAAGCAGTAAAAATCAAATATTTATTCAGATAAAGCATAGCATGGTGGTAGAAAATGATGCATGAATGACTCCAATCATGTATTCCTTTCCAAGGGCTACTAAAGAATTTTTAATGTCCGTGAATGTTGTAATCATTTCTGAAATTGTTTCGTTCTCCTTCATTTGAAAGAGTTCAACTTGTGAACAAGAACAGAAATTTTAGACTCTTTAACTTTATTAGTACCTTCATTGGTTACCTGTAAAATCTTCATATTTGATTTGCAGATATGGCCGTTGATACGCGATTGAATTCTTCTTTGTTCAAGGTATAGAAAAACGCGTTCATTGCTTTGGCATCAAAGTTTGCAGACTTCTTTTGTTCTTCATCCACGCGCTGTAATTTGTGGTCGGCTTGGTGTACGATGCTTCTACTATGTTCCAGAGTTCATAATTGAGTGATTGCAAGTAAATCTTCATTATACACTTTCAATAGTTGTAATTTGATCCATCAAATAGTGGTGGACATTGTGTAGAATGTCCTTCTCTGAATTGCGATGAAGGAAACTCCGTTGCCATCCTTGTATGTAGGGTGTTGAAAGTGTATGCTGGGAAGGGCTTTGAAACCAATTGTAGGGTCTAAAAATAATGTCAACACAATAGTAAATTAAAAATAATTAACGTTAAATAAAATAACTTATAAGAAAGGAAATAAATCTCAGAAAATATGCAAATGCAAACACAAGAGATTTTACCCTGGTTTGGTCCTCTTGACCTACATCCAGTCCCCAAGCAACCCACTTGAGATTTTTCTTATCCTGATTTTATACACCCAAAATCAACTCCTTGTACACCACTTGACAAAGAACTTTTGTCAAATTCGTACAACATTTCTCTACACCAAGAAGATAATTTTCTTATACACCTCTTCTCTACACCAAGAAGATAACCTTGTACAATACTTCTTTTTGAGTGATTACAAAAAAACCTATAAGCTTTGAGACTTGTATATGATCGTGAACAAGGACTCTAATAGATGGACTCTCAGAATTCTTCACTAGAGGATTGAAATTTGAGTGAAGAACAGAAAGTGGAACTAGTTTTATGGAAAACAGAATTTTTCAATAGAGTTTGGACAGAAAACTAATGATATGAATTGGTGTATTTAGCCTAGGACAACATCCTATTTATAGTTGAGATCAATCGTAAGTTAAGATAGTTATCAAGTCAAATTTGAATATCAGAACGTTAGAACACCAGAAATTAATAACTGTTTAACAGTCAGAAACTGTTATAAGTCGACTAGGGTAGGGAGTAAGTCGACTAGTATAGGCATTTTTAATTGAGTTAGTCGACTAGCAGAAGGAATCAGTCGACTATCAGATATATAATACAGATATGCAAGTCTCTGGAAACTACTACTAGTCGACTTATAGAATAGGGTAGTCGACTAATATTGATTACAGTCAACACACAAAGTGGATATCTTTTCTGTACAGGACTTAGTCGACTACAAAAAAAGGTCAAGTCGACTAGAGGATATATATAAGTCGACTATACATAGATATAAGTCGACTAGATGACTAAGTGTGTGTGTGTTTCAAGACTTTTAACATTCTATATAAAATACACAAAATAGCAAAATATCCTTGAGCAGTCTTGGGCACTTAGAACTCATCATAAGCTTTTGAGATAGAGCTCAAATGTATCTGCATCACAAATGTTATCATCAAAATCTAAGTTCCAACAAGAGGAACAGTGACGATTGCAATTGGGTAGTAATGCTGGACCTTAAAAATTCTAATAACTCGGTTATTATAAGCATGGTCATCAACGTTCAACCCGCTCACTCAATAGATAAGAACTTACTGTGTGTCTAATGTCAATATCTGGTAAATAGACCTAATTCAAGACGTAGTCCATTATGCCTCAGATTGTGATGAATTCACTAAAGATATGTTCAAAGCCGCAAGCTACCTATCCCGAATCCACAGTATGAGGTTGCCTAATGTTTGTTTACGTTTTATATTTTATTTTTTATTATATATTGTCATCCCAAAAATTCAAACTTTTGGTAGGGACTGTTGGGTTGAGTGAACATTAACCTAAGAAAAAGCTTGATTTTCCCTCTAATGTTCATTGTAACCTATATGTTTATCCCACATGGGATAGGATATGGGAAGAAAAGTGATTTATATATCAATCATTTCTCATCTTACTTGTTACGAGTTACTACCTCCGTCCGAAAATGGTAATGCTTTTTTTGTTCAAATTTTTGACCTAAACTAGTAGTCCATTTTGAATCCCAATGCTATTTTTATCATTTCCAATTTAGAGTATGGAGTAATATTCTTGTCTCTTTTTTCTCTTTATAACAAAAATGCCACTCTCTTTATAGCAAAAAAAAAAATGCCACTCCCAAGGCAAGGGTAAAATTGGAATGGTAAAATGAATTAGGATTCAATCAATTTTTCTTAATTGGGGTGTTTGGTCAAAAAATGCCAGAAAATTCGGACAGATGGAGTATATATTATGAGACAAGTTAACCGCACATGTGCACACGCCATGCCATGCCTCGCCATGCCACCGTCGTCGCACGCACACCCCGTTCGCGTTCGCGAGTTCATGTTTTGTTTTTTCATTTCCTTTTCTCGTTTTGACTAATACTTCTTGACTAACTTCCTTTGATCGAGTCTCCTGGGATCTGCACGTTAGGTGAGAATATCTCTCAACAACCCGCACGTACTCATGATTCTCTCATTTGCTGTTACAATCGCATGGCTCTGAAGGTTATAAACAGAGCCTCTCTCTTCAGCAGCAATACACACAACAATCTATTCTCTTCTCCCTCTTGAGCTCTTTCTCTTTGTACTCACACTGCATCTGAGAAAACTCTCTTCTTCTTTCTTTAACTTTTATTGTTTTATATTGATTTCGGGTGCGGCCCATCCTTGTCTGAGTAAAGATTCAGGTTCACGTCAAGTCAGGTGCTGGTACTTTTCAGGAGATTTTTACCATTAGTTGATGACAGTCGATCCATGCTCGAGTGATAAGCTAAGCCTCGATTTTCTAAAGCAATGATCTATCACGACTGCCCTCTCCGGGCCAAATACTTCTTTCTCATTTACTTTCTATTTTAATTTTTTTTCTTTAATTTATTTATATAGCAATATTGCAGTAAGATTTGATTTGATATTTATGTTATTTAAATCATCTCTTGAAACACAAAATTTACAATACCGGAAATTTAGAAAAATACATATTAAATCCAACAGATTTCTCACAATGGGAAGAACTAAGCTCCAATGGCTCTTACAGTGTTTGTTGCAAGAATGCCATTTCCCACTACAATGGTGGTGATGTTAGTGAGCTAAAACATAGGTTTTTAACCAAGTTTCAGCTGCCAACACACTGGAAGAAACTAGAGGAAGCTCTTCTCTACTCGCAGAGACAGCAATGGCTGGTGGGTTTGGCTCATGGAGGTGGATAACCTCAAACTCAAAGGATTCTTCTTGACCAGAAACTGTTCACATAAACCAATAGAATCAAAGAGAGAAAAGTAATTGAAGTAGAGAAAAAGCAAAGCGAGCTTCCCAGTAAGACCCAAGAGAGGAAGGAGGCGAAAAAATCCCGACTTTCTCAGCATTTGTTTCATTTTTTTTGTGGAAGAGAGGGAAAAGTAAAAACCCTGCCTTAAACCCTTGCAGCTTGGAGAGTGTTGCGGGGTTTATACTGAAGAACACAAAAAAGGAAAAAAAAATTGCTTTCTTTTTCTTGTCAGTTTGAAACTATCTTCGTCTCAAAAAAGTGATGGGTTCTTCGTCCCAAAAAGAAGTGATGGGTTCTTTTCATTGTCGGAACTTAGGAAAACGACCCAAAACTGGAACCTAGGCCGGAAATTCCGGGATATCCCCCGTGGGTTTGCCAAAGGACGTGTCTTCTGAAAAAAAAAAATAAATAAAGCAAAAGACAGACACAGGAGGAGCGGGCGGTGGTGTGGGAAGTGTGCCCAGTAAAAGAGAAGGAAAATGAAGGTCTTTCCTGCATAATGTTTTCTCTCTTTAGTTTGTAAATTTAAGTTTGGGAAGGTGTTTTATGAGAACATGGAGTCTGGGACCCGAGCCGGTTCACGAGAATGTTTCCGCATCTCGTGGACGTGATCTATGAGAAAAGCGGTGGCCAATCAAGAGTCAAGATAGAGACGGGGGTGTTTGGGTTCAGTGTCAGACCAGACCGGACTGAGCCGCGGTTCAGTTGACCAACTTCATTATTGAGAGCAACATGATTCACAGTGGGAACGAATCAATATGATGATGTGCCGTGCACTTCAAACAAACAAATTGGACTTCAGTAGTTGACCTTTTCTTTGTCATAAAATCGTGGGACAATGACACGTGTCGTTAACGGCTTGTTTGGTTTGAAAGAAATGAGATAAAAAAAGTATATCTCAGAATGAGATTAAAAAATGTGAAAGTATAGTAGAAAATTGAGATTTGTACAATTCTCATTTCTTATCTTTGATTGTAATGTGAAAGTGTAAGTGAAAAAATATATTATATTTTTTGGTGTTTAGTTAGAATTTAGGAGTGAAATTGAAAATGTTGGCCACAAAGTTGATAAGAAAATAATATTAAATTAAATATTAATTCTAAGATAATTTTTTTAGACTGTAATTAAACTGCAAGTGAGATTTACATGACATCAAAATTAACTATTTTGAGTAACAACTTAGTATAAGTGAGATTTATACGACCACAAAATTAACTGCAACAGTCTGGAAGTGAAAAAATGGTAGTGTAAAACGGAAGTGTAAAAAGAAAAAGGAAAAAAGAAAAAGGAAGAGGAAAAGGAGTTTCCCCATTTCCCATTTTCGATTCAAAAAAACAAGAAATGGGAAATTAGTTTTTTCACTTTCCATTTTTCTCACTTCCATGAATCCAAACACGCCCAATACAAACTTGACGAAACATTCTCAAAGTTGAAAGGGCACGAACTTGCATTATACACAATTTGATTCTTCAAAAGAAAAAAAAATGATCTGCATCTCGTAGTTTCGAAGTTCGCGCCATTGAACTTTTTGACTCTGATTATTCCTTTTTCCGCCATAACGAACCGTAACTCTTATACAAGTTGTTGGAGGGAACAAATTGGGAAAGAAGAAAGAGCACAAATCAAAGTCACAATAAAAAGAATACTAGAATTTTGGGTGAAAAACTACGAAGCCACACAAAAGTCCACTATATTTGAGGGAGATTACAGAAGAAGAGAGAACCTCACAGTCACTCTTTATTTAAAACGGAAAACACTCTTTTATGCTCTACATAGCTCTAATGATGGCTCATCTATTTTTATAGAGAACGAGAATTACAAGTTGTGAAATTATCAAATTTCCCTAGACACGTTCTCCGAGTTTCCGGGCCCCGAAGCTTCTAGACTGGACAACTTCAGCCCTATGCATCTCTGAAACGCCTCTCCGAAACCGAGCTCTCGAGACTAAGTTGTCACTCCGAGATGCAACTATACACAGTCACTTCAGAGTGCTCCTTCGGGTAGATGCTTCGGAGAGCTCCTCCTGAGTGATACCAAACTTCTACTCCTGAGCGAGACTCCGACTTACCCTTTACCTGAAACTCTGAACTCGCCTAACTTCTTTATCGGAGTGCTTTGCACTTCGCTCTGGAATCTACAAGGGGACTCCTCAAAGAAATTTTGCTCAGGAGACTTCGTCCTCAGCACCCCAGGAGGAGGCTTCCCGCCCCCCTTCCGACCCCACAGCGACCTGGTCGCACAGTTTGACCCGGGTAAAGACCTTGCATTTGGCGACAATCTGTCACGACAATAATTAGGCTCCACAAAGTAACAACGTTATCCTAATCAACTTGCTGAATTGCTTCAAAGAACTCTTGATGTGTATGATAAATTTGTAAAAAAGCAAAATTTATAATTAATAAATGTAGATCATAGAATTACTATATCATTGATTCTCTCATGTAATTTAACTCATAAAATCGTTCAAAAAATATTAAATAATAAAAAATATTAGACTTATCAAAAAGCATTAAGATGAAAAATTGGAGTGCTAGAGGAGCAAAACCACATTTTAAAGCCACCATGTGGCCTTGCAACATCAAAACGCTATGGTGAGTGCTAACGAATACAGACCAGACTAAATAGTCCACTTTTCCTCGAAAAGAAAATTTTCACTGGTGAAAATTTCTTTCAGTGATTAATTTGCTAATATAAATGATTGCAGAACATTCCAAGGGATTTGAGCGACGCCTGTGGCCTAACAGAGCATGAGCAACTCACGCTGATGGATCCAAAGGGACGGTCCTGGCACGTTCCCCTTATACACAGAAGAAAACTATATGTGTCACAGGTTGGCAGGATTTTGCTGCTGCTAACAATCAGAAAACTAATCGGAGACCCTCTTTCTTGACTCTCATGCGCAACTAATTTCAAAGTCGACGGTTTTAACAGTCAAGCTCATTAGTTGTGGGCCAATTTGTACCAAGTCAAAAGTCTCCCAATCTCCACCGAGTATTCAGACTCAAAGCCAAGCACTATAAATTACCTCCACCACCACAAGCATTTCATCAAACACTTGAGTCTTTCTAATCTCCTCTATTGTATTCTTCGATTCATTCATACATTTTGAAAGAAAGAAACAAAGATGGCTTCTCAAACCATTGAGAGCAACAGAGCAGGTTCAGAGATCTGCCATGGAGACTCTGAGTGCAAGAAGAAGATCTTCGAGCTCCTCAGAGAGCTCTGCATGCCAACAGGCCTGTTCCCCATGGAGGACATCCAGGAGTTTGGCTACAATCGTGCAGCAGGATTCATCTGGATAATTCAGAAGAAGGCCAAGACCCACACCTTCAAGAAGATCAAGCGCCAGGTGTCCTACGCCACCGAGGTGACCGCATTCGTCGAGCCTCGCAAGATGAAGAAGATGACTGGAGTGAAGACCAAGGAGCTCATGCTGTGGCTCTCTGTTGTTGAGATGTACTTTGAGACTCCTTCATCTGAGAAGCTCACCTTCAAGACTGGCACTGGGCTCTCTGATAGCTTTGAGGCATCAGCATTTGAGCTCGAGAAGTGAGAGAAATAAATAGGTGGAAATTGTATGGTTCTTTGTTTCCCGATTGTTGAATTTAAGTCATGCTGTGTGAAATAAATATATCCGACCCTTTTCTTTCATCTTCATGTAATACCAAAGGTCACAAGATTAGTAAAGAATATTTGTTTAAAAAGCTGCTTCATTTTTCTTGATCCAGTGGTAATAACAAAGTTTTATTTTATTTATTTTTTTGCTTCAAAAAACAAAGTTTCATTTTTCTTGATGTAGTCTTGTAATCTCTTTACAAGATTCAGGCTGAGTTGGTGAGCTTTAAGAAAAGCTACATTATTTTGGCAACTGAAAGGGGAAATATTGAATACAAGCCATCATTTCCCTTTGCAAGGCACTTGAATTGAATTGAATTGGCATACTCACTGTCAAGTCGCATATCATCATAACCTCTTTAATGCAGCACCTGCAGGCTACATCGGTTCAAAACAGCAGAGTGCAGAACTCTCTAGCTCAACATTTCTAATTTTGCCCCATATCACAGATTGCAGCAGCACCTGAAGATGGTTGAGAGAGATGCTGGGTCTTGCAATCCCCATTTCTTCAAGCCTTTGCTCCCTGGTTTCTCCAAGAAGCTGGTCTCTCTCTCTCTCTCTCTCTCTCTCTCTCTCGCACACACAATGCATGTTTTGAAATATTTTCATAATTTGAACTGTTTGCATACAGGCTGTTCCCACTGGTTTTGTTAAGCACATTGAGAAAAAGAAATGCAGCAGGACAACTGCTACCATAGTGAGCCCTAATGGCGAGTCATGGCATGTCGATGTTTACAATGATAGAATGCAAGAAAACATGTATTTTGGTGGAGATGGCTGGCTACAATTTGTGCATGCACACAACTTAAAGCCTGGATACTTCCTAGTGTTCTGCTACAGAGGAAACATGGTTTTTAGTTTTAGAGCGTTTGATTTGAGTACATGTGAGATAACCTCTTATGCTTCAACTGATGTACGCGAAGAAGATGTTATCAACAATGAGAATAATGCAGACATTGAGAAAGAGAAGATGCCGATGATGCCGGAGGTCAAAGTCGAGTATCAGGAAAGCTCTGGTATGCAATTTGAAACTTCTCTTCCTCCTTGTTTTTGTCTGATTTATTCTTTACAGTTGAATCCTTTTGAGTACGAAAACTCAAGAAGAGAATCCTATGTTTCTTTATATGTTTTCAAAGAGGATGATACTGACAATGAGAGCAACGAACATATAGAGAAGAAAAAGAAGAAAACACCAGAAGTCAAAATCGAGATCGAGGATTCTGGTATCTCTCTCTATTTTTCTTTCTTTTCTTGAATAATGATTTTTTTTTCCCTTTAGGTTTTGTTGTAGTTCACTCCTGCGAGTTACTAACTGAAATGTGCATCCATTTATGCCTGGATGCATGAAACCCTTTTGCCAGATGAATTCAGTACCCCCAAGAAGAAGAGAAAGATACCTGTAGACAAATTCGCGAATCACAAGGACTGTGGTATACATTTCTCTTTTCTACAATTTATTCTTGTATAATTTGATTCTTTAGTTCAATCTGTGTGAGTTATGAACTCGAATGTGCATTTGAAAACTTTTTCCAGATAAGTACAACCATAAGAGGGTAACAAAAAATTCTACTAACAAACGGATGATCAACTCAAAGTCTCATGAGAGGATCAAGAGGAACAATTGGAGTGCTAGAGGAGCAAAAGCACAATTTAAAGCTACCATATGGCCATGCAACATCTCCTCACAGTACATGGTGAGTGCTAATTACTCGATCTTTTCCTCAAAAAGAAAAACTTTCGCTGGTGAAACTTCTTATATGAATGATTACAGAACATTCCATGGGAATTTAGCGACGCCAATGGCCTAACAGAGCACCGGAAACTGACACTGGTGGATCCAGAGGGCAGATCCTGGCAGGTTCGCCTTACGCACAGAAGAACTCGATTCGGAAGTGGGAGAAACAGTAGTTGTATGGCCACAGGTTGGCTGGAGTTTGCTGTTGCTAACAAGTTGAAACAGGGAGATAAATGCAACTTTGAGTTGGGATCAGAAACTTACAATGGGAAAGCAGTGGTACTAAAAGTCCAAATCTGGAAAAAATCAGTTTGATACAATTACTTGGCATGCATCCATTACTTTGATTGGTCTTTTTTGCCAACAACTTAAACCAAAATTTTGTAAAATTATCAACTTTTTGCTAGATGCAGTCATTAGTTTCACTAGTGCTAGACTACTTTCAGAAATCTTGTTGTTCATTCTGTAATCTTTAATGAATCAAATAGGAAAGGAAAATATCTAGTTTTCTTTGACTCTTTGTTTTGTTTTCGATTCGTGTTTCTCTTCTGGCAAGTAGTTTATTTCATTTCCCCCAGCAGAAAAAAGAGAAGTTTTTTCATACATAAAGTGGCTAAAGTTTTTTTTTTTTTTTAATATATATATCAATACTTCATAAAAATCCAAAATATATAATATTCTGTTTTGCTAATCTCAAGTCTCAGGGTCGCTCCTTGAAATTTTTAATATGTAGAATTATTGTTAATAATCAATCAGTAAACTGAAAATTAATTATAGTTGAAAAAAAAATTCGACCTGAAAATTCTTGTGCCACACGTCACCTTAAAAGAACTATTGTGTCACCACTAATGACGCTACAAATCAAACACTAATCACATTGACTTGCTCTGTTTTAACCACTGTGTCACACGCTAATCATAATCTGAAAATTAGTAGGCCGCAAACTAATCTTAGAGATCCTCTTTCTTGACATGTTTGCTCCTTGTGTTAGAATCAAACTTGATTTTGCCCTCCTCATTGTGAAACACATGGAAACTTAGAGACAAATTTGGTTGGTGAAATAGCAAAACATATGAGACGGTAAATGTGAACCTAATTAATTTTGTAGGCGTAATAGTTGGGCTTGTAACTCTATTTAAGGAGAGATGCTGAAGATGAAGAGAAGCAAACAGAAGAGTTGCAAAAGCAAAGAGGAAGGAAAAGCAAAGAGGAGAAGAGAAGAAGAATGTGCAAATAAAAAAAAGAGCTTGCTGCTGGTTATGTAGAGACTAGAAAAGTGAAGAGAAATAAATTTGTGTTGTCATTTCAAGGAAAATTCTCTCTAGCCTCTGTCTTTATTATTTTAAACCCCCTACTGTTGCGCGCGGGGCAACTACCAACAAGAAATCCACCAATTAGATATAGATGCAGCCGGAGATGTACCCACATGACAAGAACAAAGAAACAATAGAGAAAATAAGCCAACATAGTATTTAACGAGGTTCGGCAATTTGCCTACGTCCTCGGGGCAAGGGAGAGAGAGTTTCATTGATTCAACAATCAATACAAGCGAATACCAGAGGAATACTTTTAGGGATACAATACATGATGGCTCTAGCCCATATTTATAGTCAGAGAGTCCCAGAGATTTAGGAAATCCTGATTGGATTCGATCTAAAAATAGAAAAGGAATCCGAACCCTAAAAGGAAAACAAAACGCGTCTGTCGGTCGACCGACCCTTGTCCTCAGTCGACCAGCCCAGTCGACCGGGACCAACCGAATGCTGTCTCATGTCAGTCGGTTAACCGCTCGATCGACCGTTCCTTTGCCTTGGTCAACCAGGCGGTCGACCGGGCCATGCCTGTGCACATCGTGCACATCGGTCGACTGGCCGCACCGGTCGACCGGGTTCTAACTTGGCCTGCTGCAATCGTCGTTCTTTCCCCCTTTGACTTCCGATCTCAGCGCTATCTCCTCTCTCCCTACAAAAGTTATGAAAATTTTATTTGGGAGATTTTGTTGTGCGCCGATGACAACAACCAACAGAGAATCTCACAAATCTCCAAGCACAAAGAACACGCAAATAGCACAAGAAGAACACACAATCTTAAACACACGATTTAACGAGGTTCGGCCTCAACGCCTACGTCCTCGGGGCAATCAGAGAGAGATTTAATTTATTTGGAAGAAGATTACAATGGCTAGCAGCCTCTTTGAATGCAAGAGAGCTCCAGCCTTTTCCTTCTCCAGGATCTTCTACAAGATACTTAAACCCTAGAAACCAACAACAGCCTTAAATTCACAGATTTTCGAAACAGCAGATTTTCACCCAAACCCGACTGTCGGTCGACGGACATCAACCCCCGTCGACCGGTCGGTCGCCCGAATTTAACAGAGAGTTTGGCACTTACAGTCAGGGAATTGCGGTCGACCGGCCGGTCGATCGCCTCTGGACCCTGTGCATGCTGTGCATGTCGGTAGACCAGTCCGGTCGACCGACCAGCCTGTTTTCTACTGCTGCTGCTATTTCCTGCTGTTTTTCCTTCGTCTTCGTCGTCGACTTCCTCGGCGATCACTCGACGACCCCTCGACGATCCATGTCAACTTCCTTAGCAATGTTCTCTCTTTCCAATAATTCTCCACCTCGGCGAAGATTTTCCAAAATCTGAGCCGATCTCCAACGAACCTCAGTCTTTCACCTGGCGAAATCGACACACGATCTCGGCTTGCGCGCACCGGACGAAATCGACACACGATCTCGGCGAAATCGACACACGATCTCGGCTTGGAGTCTGTAGCTCAGCAGTCCTTGGAAAAACATCGCACATGCTTTCCTTGCATTTCACCTTAGGAGAATTTCCATACATACCGATCAACAAACTGTGGCTTCCACTCTGCAACTTCACGACCTCACGAAGACTTCTCATGAGCCAACACTGACTCTCCAACTGACTACCTCTATCTAGTCTACCTGTCTTCCACTGACGGTCCACCAAGTCTGTGTAGAGCACACCGAACAGAATCGGCTTCAACTGGATGCACACCCCTCCTTATGCAAGCTCAACATCTTCTCACCGGAAGATCACCTGTTTATCGAGATCACAACACCTCACCACTACGTGAAGTCCAACTGGCCACAACGCTTCACCTCTACGTGAAGCTCCAACTGGCCACAACTCTTCACCTGTGCGTGAAGTTCTACTGGCCATAACACTTCACCTCTACGTGAAGTTCCATCGACCACAACTCTCCACCTCTACTTGAAGATCCAGACAACTTCTCGAGAACCCAAATAGCTTCATAAGAGTTGCATCACCAAATGGCTGCGCCTTTATGGCTGCCTACGTACCTTTGCCCAAAAGGATCAAGCCAACCGTAGTTCATTGAGATGAGCTTCATCAAGCTCAAGCACTGGTACCTCTATTTGCAGCAGTGAACCTGTCTGACCGAGTCATATGAACCTCTTCCCGACCATCATGGAGGACAACGGCCATCAACTTCAGCTTGTCACGATCACAAGCTTGAGATTCATGCTTCTTTCCCCACAAGCGTGGTTTCACCTTTGTTCCAATAGCTGCAAACAACTCGACATTCTCAACAATGTCGTCAACCTGTTCAGCATCACCTTTGGTATCATGAACTCCACCCGGTGTCACCTCCGCTGAAGTAACCTTTGATGCCGAACCAACTGGAGATGATGGAGTAGCTTCAACCTCCACCCTCTGCGATCTTCCCTTGGTCTCCGTCCTCTCCACCTGCTGAGAGACGGTGGACTTCAACACTGAAGTCTCTCCAAAAGTAACATGCCTGCTCATCACTATCTTCTTATCTTCGGGGTCCCACAACCTGTAGCTGTTTACCTTGACGCCCAAATAGACAAACCTCTTTGCTCGCGGATTCACTTTGCCATTCTTGACACTAAAGTAGGCCGGACTTCCAAACTCCCGCAGCAAACAATGATCTTGAGCAGCTTCCCCAGACCAAATATCCAGTGGAGCTCTACCTCCAATCGCAGTCGACCTGTTCATGAGATGGCTAGCATACTCAGTCGCCTCAGCCCAAACGACCTGTCTAATCCTGCATTAGACAACAGCCTCCGAACCTCCTCTAGTAAGAAACAGACTACATCTTTAGCCAACCCATCTGTACCTGTTGTGAAGTGAGTAACAATACCTGTGTTCTGGCCAAATTGTAGGAGCTGGTACATGTCCTTTCCAACATTACCAATATGAAGCTCCTTTATCTTCCTACCTATCTGCCTCTCCATTTTTCCTCTCCACTTCACCAACACATCTAGGGCTTCACCCCTTTGTCTCATGGGATATATCCAAACCTGCCTAGATGAACCATCAATAAATGAGACAAAGTGCCTGTGACCTCCAAGCGATGCCGTCTTAGCAGGTCCCCATATGCTCATGTGAACACAATCAAGAAGACCTTCATGTCGATGAGTACTGGTGCTGAATCTCACCTTCTTCTTGTCCAGAACGTTGTGTCCACCTTCCAACTTGCAGGTAGCAGCACCTTCCATTTCCTTCTTTACAGGAGCTCGCAAAGATTCTTCTTCTTTCTGTCCGACCTTTCCCTGCCAGATCTCCGGGCCACCATCATCTGAGGAACTCGAAGTCTCCACCTGATCTGTAATCGTACTACCCTTCAAGTAGTAGAGGTTACCATGGCGGACGCCCTTCATCACCACCATCGAGCCCTTGATCATCCTGAGATCGCCATCTCGAACAGATATCACCATGCCCGATGCTTCCAAAGTGCCAACTGAGATAAGATTCCTTTTGAGCTGAGGTACATACCTCACCTCCTTCAACTCTCGAACTATCCATCATCCATCTTGATGCGAACTGTACCCATCCCTTCTATATTACACAGATGGTCATCCCTCATGACCGTGTAACATCCATCCAGCTTCTCAAAGCTAGAAAACCAGGCCCTGTTCGGGCACACATGATAGGTGGCTCCGCTATCCAAGATCCACTCAGCACTATCTGAGTTACTAACAGTAGGGGTAGTAACCGAGAGAGAGAGAACACCGATGAGTCATCATCCGATCCATCTGCCCATGCTAGATTCGTTCGGTCTTTGACTCCACCTTTTTATCTTTGGCCTTCGGGCATTCTGCTTTCCAGTGTCCTAGTTCCTTGCACAAGGCACACTGATTCCTCTTCAGATTTCTGAAGCCCTGCCTGGACTTTGATCTTCCTCTAACTTCCTTGCCCTTCCGCGATGAACTTCTGCCTCTTACTTCCAGTGCCTCCGCCGATGAGCTTGACTGTGAAGGATGCCTCTCCTTCTTCCTCGTCTCATAACTCGACAGTGCAGACGACACCTCATCATAATCCAAGGTCTGCCTTCCATTGATGAAGGTCAGAGTGAATGTCTCATACTCCTCTGCCGGGAGTGAGTTCAGAAAGATGATCGCCTTATCTTCCTCATCTAAGTGACATCCACGTTTACCAAGTCTGTAAGAAGCTTCGTATATCGGTTAATGTGCTCATTTACTGTGCTCCCCTTCTTCATCCGAAAGCTATACAGCTTACTCTTAAGCTGCAACCTTGACTCAACACTCTTGGTCAAGTATTTCTTTGCAAGGGTATCCCACAGCTTCTTTGCCGACGTCTCATGTTGTGCAAGATATTTTATGTCTTGCGACAAACATGAACGTATCAAGCCACATGCCGACCTGTTCATCTTCGCCCACTCTTCATCAGTAGTCGTGATCTTCTTCCTCTCCAATAGGAGAGTGTCTTCAAGGTTCGATGCATTCAGCGCATCCATAACCTCGCATCTCCACATCCCAAAGTTATTAGTACCATTGAACTTAACAACTTCAATCCTTGGGTGAGAGTTCATTGTCTTAACAGATGCAATTTCTTCTGCCATTGAGATTTCTCTGATCCTCTATCTATGCGAAAGTACAACCAACTAGAAATAGATCTCTACTCAGATAAAAATTAAATTTTTACCTGTCCCTTGAAACCCTAGATCGAGTTTCTCTCCGGATCTACTTCACCACAGATTCAACGAGCCCTTCTTGCGTCCTTCTGAGATCGACACACGATCTCCACAAACACCAATATCTCTGATCTGAGATCGACACACGATCTCCTCCGGATCAGATCTCGAGCCCTTCGAATCCTCAGAAATCCCAAGCGCAACCTGGAAGCTCTGATACCACTTGTTGTGCGCCGATGACAACAACCAACAGAGAATCTCACAAATCTCCAAGCACAAAGAACACCCAAATAGCACAAGAAGAACACACAATCTCAAACACACGATTTAACGAGGTTCGGCCTCAACGCCTACGTCCTCGGGACAATCAGAGAGAGATTTAATTTACTTGGAAGAAGATTACAATGGCTAGCAGCCTCTTTGAATGCAAGAGAGCTCCAGCCTTTTCCTTCTCCAGGATCTTCTACAAGATACTTAAACCCTAGAAACCAACAACAGCCTTAAATACACAGATTTTTGAAATAGCAGATTTTCACCCAAACCCGACTGTCGGTCGACCGGCCGGTCGACCGACATCAACCCCCGGTCGACCGGTCGGTCGCCCGAATTTAATAGAGAGTATGGCACTTACAGTCAGGGAATTGCGGTCGACCGGCCGGTCGACCGCCTCTGGACCCTGTGCATGCTGTGCATGTCGGTCGACTGGTCCGGTCGACCGACCAGCCTGTTTTCTCTGCTGCTGCTGCTATTTCCTGCTGTTGTTCCCTTCGTCTTCGTCGTCGACTTCCTCGGCGATCACTCGACGACCCCTCGACGATCCATGTCAACTTCCTTAGCAATGTTCTCTCTTTCCAACAGATTTTGCATATGAAATCTTCTCGAAAGAAAAAACTAAAAAGCAGATAGTTTTATACGAAAAATAAACTTATTTGACTAAAAAAGTGGACAATTTTATGAGAGATAGATATAATGAACTTAAAAGTAAACAATTTTATAGCAAAGATAGATACATTGAACCAAAAAGATTGAAATTTTATATAAAATGTAGGCATACTGAACTAAAAAAGTGGGCAATTTTATAATGAAAAATAGAACTAAAGATAACAATTTTATAACAAAATAGACTTGTTTGATTAAAAATGTGAACAGTTTTATGGGAAACGTGGATTGTTTTATATGAAAGGAAGGTATAATGAACTTTAAGGTGAACAATTTTATAACAAAGGTAGATATATTGAATTAAAATATGGACAATTATATAAAATGTAGATATACTTAACTAAAAATAGACAGTTTTACATCAAAGATAAATAGATATTTCACATATAAATATAGGTATTTTAGACACACACACACACACACATAAATTAAATATGGATGATCCATATGTAAATGTAGGCATTTAACGTAGATATTTTAAAGAAAAACTAGATAGTTTTTATGTAAATGTAAATATTTTAAAGATAAAGTTGGACAATTTAAAAAGCATAAACAATTAAATTGAACAATGTAAAATTAGGATGAAAAACTGTTAATAGGAAAAGATGGATAACTTACAATGAATGGTAGACAATTTACACAAAAAACAACAATTTGTATAAGGCAGTAGATTTCTTACACAGACGTGAAACTCTTCGTCTTTCTCCCTTTTCCTGTAGAGAACTCATTTCATGTAAACTTTCAACACTTTAAATATTATGAAAATGTGGCTTTTTAATAAAGAAAACTTCAAATTTTTATTAAATCCATGCTGATTGAAGAAATTGAGATTTTCTTGCAAACGAAGATACCTTTGATAAGCTTATTAGAGAATTGTGATCTAACGACAAAAAACTCATGATTGTGCAATATGATTCACAGTTAAACAAAGAAAAAGGAGCCAGAGAAGGTAGAGAGAAGAAAGGAGGAGAAAAAGAAGAGTTCATTTTAAATCTTTAGGATTTTTTTTTTTTTAGTTAAGAGATGGAGAAAAAAGATAAAATCACCTAGAGGGGGGTGAATAGGTGACTAGCTAATCTAATGGTGAATTAATGTGGAATTAAAACTATTTATGCAAACTAAAAATTCTTAAGTACAACACACCAAGTATAACACAAGAGTGTAACCGGATTCCCCGTGAAGGGGTCTGGACTATCTCCTCAAGATTCCTCTAAATAAGAGTTGAGGTGCCGCTTTGACTCTCTTGGTTGAATACAAGTGCGAGCAAACAATCCCACGCATATAACAATATAAGTACAAGAATATATCAAGCAAGTAATGAATATGATAATAAGTGCATGCAAGATACAAACACAAGTGAGAGATAGAGAGAGCAATCGTAAACACGGGAGATTTGTTTCGAGGTTCGAGCACCCTTGCTCTACGTCCCCGCCTTCAACGCTATGAAGGATTTTCACTAAAAACGATCCCACTGGATCACTCGGTGCCGCAACACCTACAAGTGAGTTCACACTAGAACTCCTTTGGACTCTCTAGTCCCTCTCTTGTTCCCGTAAGAACTACACACCGCAAGCACACTAGTTTGCGGAGGCCGCACCTCTACACAAAGCTCTCACTAGAACTCGAAACAACGCGAACCCGCAAGTCCGCCTCTTCAAATAAATGTAGAACACTTTGATGATCACAACACTTTGATCACCTAAAACAACTCTCACAACAACTCTCCTATAGGATGGATATAGCAATGGAAGGCTCAAGTGTGTGTGAGAAAAACTTGGATTGATTTGGTGGTGAAAAATACAAGAAATCACTTTTGAAAACTCTTGATAAACTCTCCTTTTGATTTAGAAATATTGGTTCTAAAACATGTGGATAAAGCCACTGATATGAGTAGGAAAAACTAGCGCAAAAACTCTCTTGAAATCTTGTCTAAAACAGCCTAAGGGAGCCCCAATTTATAGGCTAACAAAAACTAGCCGTTGGGGTCCAAATCAGCAGCTGACGCTGCTGTCGGTCGACCGCCAACAGTTAATTTTTTGACCGTTGGGAAGGTCGGTCGATCAGTCGGTCGATCAGTCGGTCGACCGCCTTCAGGGCAATGGCCTAGCGGTCGACCGCCCAGTTGACCGTGCCATTTCCAGAGAGCAGAGGCTCTCTAGCGGTCGACCGTGCGGTCAACCGGCCCTGGCCGTGCACGTTTTGTGCACGT
Organism: Agave tequilana; assembly: GCA_038442645.1. Classification (NCBI taxonomy): domain Eukaryota; kingdom Viridiplantae; phylum Streptophyta; class Magnoliopsida; order Asparagales; family Asparagaceae; genus Agave; species Agave tequilana. Next base: position 61,155 of record JAVJIF010021539.1, read on the forward strand.
CGGTCGACCGTCCGGTTGACCGACCTCTGGCTCGGTCGACCGTGCGGTCGACCGACAGAAGGCCAAAAACTGTATTTTCAGGGATTTAAAAGTTGTTATTTTTTCTTCAATAAAATCCCATAAATTCTCTAAAAATCTTCAAAAAAAAGTTCAGTAATATACTTTGATATACAAACATGTTTGAGTAAAATCAAAACATGTTACAAACATTTTGAACTATTTTTGTGACTTAGAAATTTTGGCTTAATACAAAATCTGTATTTTTTCAAATTGATTTTTCCAAAACTTCTCCAAATACAAAAATAAGATATTCTAAACACTTTTGAAGCTTAGTGTCTATGGATATGATCCACTACACATATATGATGAAATATCTATGTTTTTGACATTAAGCTTTTAAAATAGTTTTGATTAAAACATATGTATATATGAAACTCCAAAAATCAAAACGGTATTTTTCTAGAACTAAAAATCTTTTATGAATACACATAGAAATCTTGTGTGTGAGTGTATATGATACTTGAGCAATCCACCAACTAATCTATCATTTACATTTTATCTAAAAATAAAATCTTACTAAAAACAAACTTAGACACAAGTCTTCTCTTGAAGGTCTTCACTTAAAAATCTTCTCATTTTCTTGACTTGGTCCAAATCATGATCCAATGAGTTAGACTCCTCTTGAGTACTTGATGTGGTCTTGATGCACAAGCTCTTGAATCAACACATGCTAGCTCCAAAATATGACTTTAAATCCTTTGATGAAGCTAAACACCTACTAAGATCTTGATCACAAATCTGAGACTAAATAAACACAAGATCATTAGTACTATAACTACATGAGTTAATCATCATCAAAACTAGAGTTATGGGTCTTTGGGCCAATAATCTCCCCCTTTTTGATGATGACAAAACTCATGGAGTTATATATGCATAGATTAAAGTCAAGCTTCATAGAAGCTCCCCTTAACTCATGCATAGCAATAAATAATAAGATATTCAATGAAGTACATGAAACTAAACAAATATATATACATCAACAAGGTGAGAGAAACATGCAATCATCCAAAATCCTTTTTACCAAAAACCTTCTCCCCCTTTTTGTTCCTCATTTTGTAAAACACAAGATGCATAAACTCAATATATGCAAACACTCAAATATGCATATATAAACTCAAAATCTTTCTCCCCCTTTTTGTGAATCATCAACAAAGGGATAAAACAAATCGAGCAATAAAGATATATATGATATATACATTCATGAAGAGAGAGACGTGGAGTTAGCTCCCCCGCATACATGCATTACATGAAGAAGGGATAACAAAATCCTAACTCACATAAAGCATAATATACAATGCATAAGTGGAGATGTGAAGCTCCCCTACACGCGTGTATCACATAAAGAAGAGATGTCAAGCTCCTCAATATAAGATACACTCAAAATGAATCTATATATAGAAGAGATATTAAGCTCCCCTTGCATATAGGCAATACAGATCAAAACATTTTTAACACAAGTTGTGTAAACAAATTTTGAGACACCACTTGTAAGTAAACAAATTTTTTTTAAGATATCACAAGAATTTGATACCAAATGAAATTAGAAATATGTGATACCAATTGAAATTGAAACATTTGTAAATTTTGATACCAATGAAAGAAAATATTTTATACCAATTGAAATATATGGTAAATTTTGATACCAAATAAAAGGTAAAACATTTTTGATATCAATTGAAACCGAAACTCAATTGAAATTGAAATATATTGATATCAATTGAAGTATATTGTAAATTTTGATAACAAATAAATGGTACAATATGAAGTATATTTTGATACCAATTTAAATACCAATTGAAGTTTGATTTTTATGAAAATTAAATTTTTATGATTGTCATATTTGTTTGTTTTGAACCTCATTGACTATTTTTCATGAATATACTAATCACATAACCTTTGTACACTCACATTATTTTTGTTTACTCATGTTTTTATTTCATGAGCACATTTTTGAGCTTTATAGATTTCGAGTGTCAATTTTTGTGTATTGGGTATGATTGAAACGGGAAAATAGTAAAGAAAGAGTTTAGAAAATTTTAGTCCCGTTTCAAAGTAACCGTGTAGCAAGGGCTAGACGGGTCGATCCACAGGGAAGGATGCGATGGAAGCTTTTCGGAACAATCTTCTCTATACTTGGCTTGGAAAAGAAAAGAGATATTATTTGTGAGAATTAGATTTAATCAAGCAAAATAGGTATAGTTTACTAATTATCTACCACAACCCAAAGTATTAGTCTCAAAGAATGAACATCATATTGAATGAAGAAGTATCCATCCTAGGTTATTGATTGAGAATCAAGTAAAGTGAATAATAATATTGGAACCCTAATTAGTGTGCATTAATAAAAATTAAACTATAGTTCATCCTAACTTCAAAGTATAGTATAAGAGAAGTTTTTACTTAAAATTATACCATCAAAGTATTTAAGTATGAACTATGAGTAATCATTTAAAAAGTGCAACCTGAATTAAATAAACCTAATTATCGATTCATCTTCAAGAACACCATTTTAATTCTAGGGTTTCTAGATGTCAATCAGTCCATCTTTTAAACTAAACTAGGGTTGATCGAGAGATTAGCAAACTATAGGTTTAATTAGTTATTCATTTTTTTTAATTTTTATTTCGAATAAGAAAGGTTGCAAGGAAATTAAAAGAAGAAGAAATAAATAATCTAAACAGGAAAACTAAATTGAATTGCAAAGAATATAAAAATGAAGAACCTTTTTATTGGATGTCACCGGCTAATTACAAAACTCCTCTCCTTCTACGAAATCTTCTTCTTCAAATAATAAAAACGAGAATACAAGAAATTTCGGAAAGAAGAAAAGATCTAAAAGAAAAACCCTAAGCTTCAGCTCTCTAGATACCTTTCTCTGTTGCTCTGCAGGGGTATTTATAGGAAATATAAGACGTAGAGTCCCAACGCGATTCTCCCACGAAATCGCGTTGCCATATTCCTCCTAACGGCCGCGAAAACAAGGCTATAGCCGCGTTTCCGCGGCAATAGTGTAGCCAATTGCCACGCGTTTTCTTGTGTGGTCTCCTCTAGTCTGTTCATTTGGGCGTCTCCTTCTGGATTCTACATTCAAACCTTCTATCTTGAGAACTCAGGAAAACTTGGGAAGGAAGTTATCACAAATATGAATTTATAAAAGGATTTGTTCCTTTATCTTTAAGCTTTTCTCCCCTTTATCTTTATCCTTGTATTGCAAGCAATCAGGTTTAAATAGAAGTCCATCTTTGTTTAAGGATAAGGAACCATCTTATCCTTCTCCTCTTTAGCAATTAGGAGTTCTATTTTATCCTTCCACTCCTTCCCTAGATTTTAAATTAATTATTTAAAATTCAAGTTTAGATTAGGTTAGATAAGATAGAAACTTCTAAATTACTACAATTAATTATGCAAGTGGGCTTGTGGGATTCTTGGGCTTTTGGGCTTCACTTGTACTTTATTTCTTTATTTTTTTAATTACTCAAGGTTTGCACAACATTAAACAATAAAACATTAGTAGCAGTGCTTAATAAAAGAATAAATAGGGAAATATGATTGTAAATGTGATGATAAATATGCACTTTTTACTACCTATCACACCCCCACACTTATCTTTTGCTCGTCCTAGAGTAAAAAAGAAAAAGAAAAAGAAAGAAAAGAAAAACTAACCTATCCTAACTCACTTTCGTAGGCATCACGGTTGCACGTAGCACGTACAACAAACTCTAGGTCAAACCTAGAGGACGAGTGTTATCTCGTGAAGGTTTTCAGTGGATTACACCCACAAAATCTGTAAATCACCTAGAGGGGGGGGTGAATAGGTGATGGCTAATCTAATGGTCACTTAATGCCAAATAATGCAAATAATGCGGAAGCTAAAACAATTATGACCTAATTAAATCTTTTTACACTAAACACCACGTATAACCAAAGAGTGTTGCCGAATTCCCCGTGAAGGGCTCTGGACAAACTCCTCTAGATTCCCCTTGAATGGGTTGAGGTGCCGCGTTGGCTCTCTTGGTTGAATACAAGTGTTAGCAACAATCCCACGCAAGTATATATATCAATTATGCAAACAACATATATCAAGCATGTAAATGTAAAGACAATATAAGCTATGCAAGATATAAAGGAGATAGAGAGAGAGAGAGATGGCAATCACAAACACAAGGGTATGTTTCGAGGTTCGAGCACACTTGCTCTACATCCCCGCCTTCGACACACGAAGGATTTCCACTAAGCAAGATCCCAATGGATCTCTCCTCGATGCCGCAACACCTACAAGCCCTCGGACTCTCTAGTCCCGTACACACCGCAAGCCCACCGGCTCGCTGAGGCCGCACCTCAAACAACCGAGTCCACACCCGAACTCAAAACAACGACGAGCACACTTGCCCGTCTCCTCAAAGAACAAGGAAAAGATCTTTGGTGATCACAACACTTTGATCACCTAAAGCACTCTCACTACAACACACCTATAGGATGAATAATCAATGGATGCTCAAGTGTGGTGTGAGAAAAACAAGGATGTGAAAAGGTGGAGGAAAACTCAAAGACTTTCTTTTAAACACTCTTGATAAAACTTCCCTTTTGATTGGAAGAATTAGCTCTCAAATATGTGGAGAAAACTCTTTTAAAAGACTGGGAAAAACTAGCTCAAGGCTCTCCTAAAATCTTATAACAAAACAATGACAAGACCCCAATTTATAGGCTGCCAGAAAACTAGCCGTTGGGATCTGTCAGTACTGCCGGTTGACCGGCCCGGTCGACCGGCCCGGTCGACCGCCAACGGTCAAAAATCCGACCGTTGGAGCTACTAGTCGACCGACCCGGTCGACCGAACTTTCCAGAGAGCACTGCTCTCTGGAGCGGTCGACCGGCACGGTCGACCGTCCACCAGTACACAGGCGTGCACGTTTGTGCACGTCGGCCGACCGGCCCGGTCAGCCGACTTTAGGGTTAGTCGACTTATAAGGGTAGGCAAGTCGACTAGCTGAAGCCTGAAAACAGTTTTTCTGGGATTAAAAAGTTTGTCTTTTTGGCTCATATAAAATCCCATAAAATACTAAAAAATCTACAAAAATAGTTTACCAATATACTTTGATATACAAACATGCTTGCACAAAATCAAGGCATGTTATAAAAGATTGGACTATTTTTGTAACTTGAAAATATTTGGCTCATGATAAAAACTGTATTTTTCTAAAACAATATTTTCTAAACTTTGTTTTTCCAAATCTTCATCAAATACAAAAACAAGATATACTTTTAAGGCATAGTGTGTATGGATATGATCCACTGCACAATCATAATGAAATATCTATGTTTTTGTCATAAAGCTCTAAACTTGGTTTTGGTTAAAAGATAAGTATATGAGAAATGCCAAAACCAAACTTATATTTTTCAAAATGAAAAATCTTTTCTAAACTAAAAAATCTTTTATGAAAAGACAATAAAATTAAGAGTGTGTGTGCATGGTATACTTGAGCAATCCACCAACTATCTATCCTTTACATTTTTAACTAAAACAAAAACTAAATCTTATACCTAGACACAAGTCTTCATCTTCTTGAAGTCTTCACTTGAAGGCTTCTCATCTTCTTGACTTGGTCCAAGCTTGATCCAAAAGCTCCTTGGATCACACCGTGCTAGCTCCAAATCTTGATATTTTGTCCTTTGTTGAGCTATGCACCTACTAAGATCTTGATAATGAATCTGTCACTAATTAAACACAAGATCATTAGTAAATAAACTTCATGAGTTGATCATCATCAAAACTAGGATGATAGGCCTTTGTGCTAACAATCTCCCCCTTTTTTGATGATGACAAAACTCATGGAGTTATATATGCATGGATTAAAGTAAAGCTTCAAGGAAGCTCCCCCTTAACTCATGCATAGACATAAATAATAATATATGACAATGAAGCTCATAAATATGTATGCAAATGATGGAGATGAAACAAAATAAATCTTTTTCTCCTATTTGCAAAACAAAACATATATGCATAAATAACAAGGAAGACAAATACTACTCCCCCTTAAGCAATGAAAAACATGCATATATATACTCAAATACTTCTCCCCCTTTTTGTCAATCATCAACAAAGGGTTCAAAGTAAAGTCAAATCAAACAAATTTTACTCCCCCTTTTTGTCAAAAACAAAAAGATCAAGAAGGGGTAATACAAATCAATCAATAAAGATTTATATGCGATATACATTCATGAAGAGGAAGACGCTAAGTTAGCTTCCCTACACATATGCATTACATGAAGAAGGGATGACAACCCCTAACTCACATAACACATATTATGTAATGCATAAGAGGAGATGTGAAGCTCCCCCTACACACGTATATCATATAAAGAAGAGTTGTCAAGCTCCTCAATTTATAATATACTCAACATGAATCCATATGTAAGAGAGATGTTAAGCTCTCCTTGCATATAGGAAATACAAATCAAACATTTTGAATTTTTTTCTTTAAGATTTTGAACTTACTTAATAAAACACATTTTGAGATATCGAATCAACATATGTTTTTATTTTGATATCAATAGTAAACATATGAAATTTTTTTTATTTTTCATCATAAACTTTGTGCTTTTAAAAATGTGAGCCAATTGTGAGTTAAGCACATGAAAATCATATATATGTATGAGAAATGAGTATACCAAGTGAAATTGAAACATATATATATAAGAACAAAATATGAGTATATACAAAATAAGTCATATTGATACCAATTGAAACGATTCAATGATACCAATTGACATAACATAAAATCAAGTGTATATCTCATAACCTACCACCCTTCATATGCACAAGGTAAAAGATTTTCAATGAAGCATACAAGGCATAATCGCCCATCCATCCTCCCATAGATGGTAGGGTTTTTCAAAAATAGATTTGAAAAATAAGCTTTGTTTGAAAAACTCTACCAAATGAAGAATTTGCACTAGAAAAATATTTTAAAACTAGTACGAAATCCTTCAAGTAAGGAATAAAACAAAAGAAATGTCAATAAATCTCAATATACCTTTAAATCATCACACATTTTTTTTTATTAAAAACAAATTTATATTTCAAGATATATGTATGTTTTGACAACACAATAAGTATACATACATATCCCTTAAACACAATTGTAGGGCCGGAAAACTTGGTGGTCGGAGAAAGTGGTTTTAGTTATAAAAGATTTCCTTGATTCAAGCGAAACGATTACAACCAAAAGAACTACTCTTCCCTCTTTTCCAGTTACAAGGGAGGGAGGATGTCTGAATCTTCCTTTGTTTAAAGCTGGGTTCTTCGTGTGGCGATAGAGAGTGAATCTTGTTCTCCGTTGACCAGATGACCGTCCTAGACCGTCGGGGGTCTTCTCTTCGGTCGGTAGAAAGAGTAACTCAGCTCCGTCTACCAAAACTCTCAAAGAGGAGGTAGGCGAAGAGCGGCTAGTACTCAGTAAGCTCGCTGAAGAGTCGTGCTTCTCTCTTGATGATCCTCCTGCCTGGATTCGATCGATTTTGATGATGCCCTCTCTCAAAGCTCTCTCTTCAAAACTCCGATCTTCTGCCAAGCTTCGATCCTCTCAAGCTTCGATCCCTTCTCCCCAAAAAAACTCCGATCCTCTCTTCATAGCAAAACAAGGCTATTTATAGGGATCTCAGGGGGTGAAGGTGCCTCCTGAAAACGCTCCCGAATGAGGGGCCACTACCCGCTACATGCGCGGTGACTGGCCCCGCAATCAGGGCAGTTGCAACTGAGACGCGGGCGTTGGGCCGAACGCGCCTTGAAGTTTGAGACGCGGGCGTCGAGCCAAACGCGCCTTGAAGTTTGAGACGCGGGCTTCGGGCCTTCACGTCTGGATGCTGAGACGCGGGCTTCGGGCCGACGCGTCTGAACGTTGTGACGCGGGTGTAGAGCCAACGCGTCTTAATGCTGAGACGCGAGCATCGATTTCTCGCGTCCAGAGCTTGAGACTCTGCTTCCTTAATGGCTGGTCTGTTAGTCATTTTTAGACAGCCTACAGAACCCCCTCCAAAGTTTCTGATATTCCGCAGTTGAATGGGACGGATTCGGAATACTTTGGATTTTTAGCCGTGTTCGCGTTTTATGACTGGACTGTTGATGCTTCGGGTTTGATCTTATCTGGAATTGGTCTTCGTGAGTGTACTGTTGAACTCTTTGAAGCCGTCAGAGTTGATCATGTTGAGTGTCTAGATACACAGTCTAGACCTCCCCGATTGCTTTTAGTCTGTCACGGGTGCGCTTTTGGCCGGGAGTGGTTGGTTGTCTGTTTGCGTCAGTGTACTGTTGAACCGACTTTGCAGAAGCAGGAGACTGGACGCAGGTTCCTTTTTGAAAAAGCAGAGACTGCTTTAAAGACGCGACTTCTTAGCGAGACGCGATGTTTGGCCTGTTTGAGGGGACGCGGGCTTTGGAGAGACGCATCTCTTGAAATGCAGACGCGATTTTCTGGGTGCATTTATGATGATGCTGACGGGGCATGTCCACCGAAGAGCCGCGTACTTTGGGACGCGCACCTGTGCCATGTCATGATTACGCCGCCAGCTGGCCTGGGGAAAAGGCGAGATTTCGCCTTTTGGCGCGCGGATCTCCCGGTTCATTAAGTGAACTGCTCCACGTGTCAACTTCTGACTTGTGGCGGGGTCGCGACGCATGATCTTCCCTGTTCAAACAATGATTTGGCTCCACGCGTCAGGCAGCGATTCGCTGCAGCGTTTATTGGGCCAAACGCCGCGTATCTTCGCGAATCTCTGTGCCTATAAAAGGCAACAGTTGGAGAGATGTATCTTCTTCTCCGAACGAACGCATTCTCTGAGAAAAAGAACTTCCTTCTCTTGTTCAACTATTCATCTCCTCGCTCGGATTTCTTGATTTTCAATGGCTCCCAAGACGAAACCGACTGCATCGACCTCAAGGGCGACCGTCGCCGAGGCTGAGAGAGATGCTTCCTCTGCGCAGGAGGGTGTTTTCCGAGGTAAAAATGCACCTTCGGTGTGGGTTCCGCCATTAAAACATGTTCATAGAACCCTAAGGACCTTTAACACAAGATCGTGTTTGATTCTCGGACGCTGTCCTTGAGATGATAACCGGGGCACGGGCCTGATGATCCGACGCTGGTGAACTCTGCACTCTGGGTCCTTCACTTAGAATATTTCTAATTGTGAAGGTCTCTGGACGCGATTTGCAGAACGCGGATTTGATCCATGCGTTCTGTGCCGCGTTTTGTGCCATCAGGCGCTGGCGTCCGAGTCCAAGCACTTTGAAATTTCACAAGTCTTGGTTTGCAGAACGCGGATTTGATCCTTGCGTTCTGTGTCTTCAACCGCCGATTTTGTAGAATCTGGCGTTTGAGTCCAAGTACTTCGAATTTTCATAAGTCTTGGTTTGTAGAACGCAGCTTTGCAGGTCTGGACGCGGATTCGAAAAATTCCTGCGTCCAGTATCTCTTCTGCGTTTTGGTGCAAGTTCGCAGGTCTGGACGCGGATGATAACCCCTGCGTCCAATGTCTCGGCTGCGTTTTGAATTATGAACACTTAGCGTCTTCCCTTATTTTTGGCAAAGTATCTGACCAAGTGTCTTTTTCTTTTGCAGTGCCGCATGTTTCAGGTTCACTTGCCAAGATGCACCATTTTGGCCGCGTGGGTGGTGCCGACCACCGTCTGACTTTTGCACTGCGAAGGACCATACCTGTGACTGCTGACAGGTCGCCAGTTCGCAGGGAAATGATTACCCATGTTAATGAGAGGACTTCTTTGTACTCCTTATTGTAACACTCAATCTTATTGTATAAGAGAGCGTTTTGTATCACTTTCATGTGTTTGGATATGAATAAAAGTGACACTTTTCTTTTTGCCTCTTTCTGTTGTCTTGAACGTTTTGTTTTAGAAGCAAAAGAATAATTTTGGTGGACCCGCCACTTTAAAAAAGAAAGTGACGAGTGGAGCGCGTACCCCCAGAGAAGGTGAACTTTTATCAAGGATTTGGGATTAACTTGATTTAAGATCAGCTGGGGATTTTGATGGAAGCATTGTTTATCGGTGTAATGTTAACCAACAATGCCTCCAAAATGAATTTGATACTCGGTTGGGGAGAATATCAAATGAAACTAGACTCGTGGGGAATCTAGTAGGATTTTTACCGTTAGAGGTGTGATATTAACTTAACGGTTTAGAAGTAGTCTTGTCAGAAGTGTAATATTAACTTGACAAGGACGTGAGTTAGAGGTGTGATATTAACCTAACTCATCAGCATCTCAGTTTTATTTGGGAAAACTGAGGGTGTCACTGTCATAGGTGTGATGTTTAACTTAACAGTGATAGAAATGCTAGAGGTGTAATGTTGAACTTGGCATTAGTCGTCTCGGCTTAAAGAAGTCAAGGAAAGGTCATGGCCATAGGTGTATTGTTGAACTTAGCAATGACTCGGATGCTAGAAGTGTAGTGTTAACTTGGCATCGTTCATCTCGGCTTGGACAAGGAAGTCGAGGAAAGGTCATAGCCATAGGTGTATTGTTGAACTTAGCAATGACTCGGATGCTGGAAGTGTAGTGTTAACTTGGCATAGTCCATTTCAGCTTCGATATGGAAGTCTGAAGAAAGGTGACTATCAGAGGTGTGATATTAACTTGACAGGCACTCGATGTACTGCTTAGAGGTGTAATGTTAACTTAAACAGTAATTTTGTCAGAGGTGTGATATTAACTTGACAAGAATTTGCTTGCGATAGGAGCAATTTGAGGACCTGTCATTCTATTGATGAGAATTGACAAGTGGAATTTGAGGTACCAGAGGTATAGTGTTAACTTGGCAAATTTGAGAGTTTGTTACTCTATGCAGAGTTAACAAGCCAGGTTTGTACTCGACAAAGAGTATTCATTACCAGAGGTATAGTGTTAACATGGTAATGATTGCATTTTGTGGTCCTACCATTCTATGGATGAGAATTGGTAAGGGATTTTTGGAGGGAAGAGTGGAATCAAATCCACTTAGGATTTTTAGCAAACCCTCAGCTGTCAACGGATTTGAGGTGCCTTTACCAACTACCGTTTGAGTTGGGCTAGCCATGCTATTCCCCTCAGCATGATGAGTTGTCGAGGACTTATATTGGGCTTAAAGGCCAACATTTTCCTCTATCCTTAGCCGTCGGAGGCGTCGGATCAAATGGGAACGTGTCCCTTAGGATTTTTAGCAAATCCTCAGCTGTCAACGGGTTTGTCATGCCTTTACCAACTACCGTTTGAGTTGGGCTAGCCATGCTATTCCCTCAGCATGATGAGTTGTCGAAGACTTATGTTGGACTTAAAAGCCAACATTTTCTTCTATCCTTAGCCGTCAAGGGCGTCGGATGTTTGATCAGAGGTGTATTTTTAACTTGATCGGTGGAAGAATGCCATCTAGGGATAGTATTTCTTCAGGAATTTGCCATTGATTGGCATCATGAGTGTATCGCCATTTGAGGTTATGAGGCGATACGATCCATTTGAGTAGACTGACTCTACCACAAATGGTCCTTCCCATTTGGGTTGGAATTTTCCTTTCGTCTTGTGTGTGATGACCATGGTCTTCGGACGGCTAAGACGAGGTCGCCTTTCCTGAAAGTTCGTGATTTGACTTTCTTGTTGAAGGCTCTGGTGATACGAGCTTGGTAAAGCTCGATTTGTTGTTGGGCCTGAAGACGCTTGTCGTCCAAGGCTTCCAATTCTTGGAGTCGCTGTCGATGCTTCTCCTCTGTTGTCATTTCCGCTGTCAAGGCGACGCGAAGAGATGGAATTTGGATTTCCAGTGGAAGGACGGCTTCGCATCCGTACACCAAGGAAAATGGCGTGGCTTTAGTTGGGGTTCGCACAGTCGTGCGATAGGCCCATAAGCATTCGCCCAACTTATCGTCCCAGTCTCGTTGACTTTTCGAGACGAATTTCTTGAGAAGCTTGCCAATAGTCTTATTGAAAGCTTCTGCGAGGCCGTTAGCGGGCGGATAGTATGCCGTTGATGACACACTCTGGATTCTGAACTTGGCGCAGAATCTCTGAAAAGCCTGGCTGATGAACTGGGGTCCATTGTCATGGACAATCCGCCGAGGCACACCGAAGCGGTAAATAACGTGATGTTTCACGAACTTGATCACGTTAGAAGATTTCACCTCTTTCAAAGGGATAGCTTCGGCCCACTTTGAGAAGTAATCGGTTATCGCTAGGATGAACCGATGTCCCTTTGATGATGGTGGGCTGATAGGACCAACCACGTCCATCCCCCACATTTCGAACGGCCAGGTAGAGGTCGTAGAGTGGAGGTATCCTGGTGCTTGATGGATGAAATCGCCATGTATTTGACAGGCGTGACATCTTTTGGCATAGGCAACAGCATCGGCAACCATCTTGGGCCAGTAGTAACCCAATCTTTGGAGTCGGTTTGCCAGCTTCGGGCCAGGTTGATGAGCTCCACACGTACCATCGTGGGCTTCTTTCAACACTTCGTGGGCTTCTTTTGATGAGAGGCACCGGAGCAGGATCCCATCATGCGATCTACGATACAATGTTCGCGAAATCGCATTGTAGTAGAATTTGGAGGCTTTCCTTCGGATGGCAGCCGCCTCCCTGGTGTCTTCGGGCAAGATGCCGTACAAGACAAAATCAATGTAGGGGAATCGCCAGTCTTTAAGTTCTGGATCGGTCGACACTTCAAGTGTTTCCTTACCGCGACGATCTCCCGTTGACCTCTGGTAGTCTCCGAGGGGACTTTTTGGGCAGTATAGGTCGTGGCTATAGACGAATACCTTCTCCATTGCTCCAGCTGGAAGAGCTAAGGAGGCAGCAAGGGATGCAAGTGCATCTGCATGCGCATTTTGCTTGCGCGGTACATGGTCGATGTAGAAGTTTGAAAACCTCTCGGCCATGTGGATTGTCGCGTTGTAGTAGGGTACTAGATCTTCATGCCTGATCTCATACTCTCCGCGAACTTGGCTGACGATGAGTTTAGAATCACCGTATGCCTCGAGATTTTTAACGCCAATCTCATCGGCGAATTGCATCCCATCAAAAGAGCGTTGTATTCCGCCACATTGTTGGAACAGGGCTCGGTTAACGAGATAGCTCGGGGAATCACGTAATTTTGTGGGGAGACGAGTACTACTCCTACCCCCGCAACTGTATGTCCCTTAGAGCTTGTTCTTGATGCGCCATCGAAGAAAAGTTGCCATACTTGTCCTTCGAACAATGTCTGGGTCAGGCAGGCTTCGGCGACCTCGTCTGGGAGATCCTCGTAGAGTTTGGCTGCCCTGGGATCTGGGTGTTCAGCTAAGAAGTCCGCCACCGCTTGTCCCTTAATAGCCTTTTGTGGCAGAAAATGCATCTCATATTGTGATAGCAATATGGCCCATTTTGCCAGCCGGCCATTTAGTGAAGAAGGCTTTGTCATAAGTAACCTCAGGGGTTGACTTTGGATATGACATTTATGGTTTGGCCCATCAGATAGTGTCGCATTTTCTGAATGGCGAACACCAGTGCCAAACATTCCTTCTCGATCGGGTTGTACCGATGTTCGGCTCTGATCATCGTTCTACTTAAGTAGTAGATTGCTTGTTCTCGCCCCTGGTCATCATTCTGAGCTAGTAGAGCTCCCAAAGAATGATCCATTGATCGGACGTACACCAGGAAAGGTTTTCCGGATACCGGAGCTGCCAGGACTGGTGGTTGGGTGAGGTAGTGCTTGATCTCCTCAAATGCTTGCTGGCAAGCGTCGTCCCAAATGAACGAAACGCCCTTCTTCATCAGCTTAGCGAAGGGTTGGCATCTCCCGGAGAGATTTGAAATGAATCTGCGGATATATGCCAATCGTCCTTGTAATCCTCTGAGCTCCTTGAGGCTTCTGGGGGGTTGCATCTCTTGGATAGCACGGACTTTCTCCGGATCCAAATGGATTCCTGTGGAAGTCACGACAAACCCTAGGAATTTGCCACTGGCTACCCCCAGGAAGGACTTGGTGGGGTTCATCTTCAATTGATGAGCCCGCATGATGTCGAAGACCACCCTCAGGTCTGCTATGTGATCACCTTTAGTGCGGCTTTTCACCGCAATGTCGTCGACATAACATTCCACCGTTTTGCGTATCTGCCGATGGAAAATGGCATTCATGGCCCTTTGGTAGGTTGCCCCCGCATTTTTCAGACCGAAGGGCATGACGGTGTAGCAATATACCCCTAGAGGTGTCCTGAAGGAGGTGTGCTTTTCGTCATCGGGATACATCTTGATTTGATTATATCCTGAGAACCCGTCCATAAAGGACATTCGCTCGAATCCACAAGTATTGTCAATCATGACATCTGTGATTGGCAATGGGAATTCGTCTTTGGGGCAGGCCTCGTTTAGATCACGAAAGTCGATGCAGATCCGGATCTTCCCGTTCTTCTTGGCGACGGGGACGATGTTGGCTACCCAGTCGGGATGCTGTTCCTCCCTGATAAAGCCGGAGTCAATAAGCTTCCTGACTTCTGATTGGATTGCCTCCATTATCTCTGGACGGAACCGTCGCTGCTGTTGTTTAACGGGCTTCATGTCCGGATTGATGTTGAGGCGATGCATAGCCACTTGAGGATCAAGTCCAGGCATGTCCTCATAATTCCAAGCGAAGACATCTATATACTCTTGTACAAGAGATATTAAATCCTTCTTCTCTGGAGGCGACAGGCCGTCACTTATGAAGATGGGTTTAGGATTGTCTTCATCTCCTAGGTTGACTTGAACAACCTTGTCTTCTGTGGGTGGCTCACGCTGTTCAAAGCGGATGTCCCAAGAGCATTCAAATGTCTGATCCAAGGGTCTGTATCAGATTGGATCATTTCTTCATCTTCATCCTCCAGATGGCTTGTCGAAACCATGTTTACTGAAAGCCCTTTGAAGATGTTGCCGACACTGACATCTGATTCCCATGACGACGTGTCTGATGAGCAGTCATGACTTGACAGTCTCTCCGAATCAGAGGCTGATGGCACTGGAGTTGATACATAGCCCAACCCCCGGCGCGTCCGATGATAGTAATCAGGGGTTTTCCCTTTCGGTACAAAGGATCGAAGCAGTGTTCTTCTTCCTTTTCCGAAGTTCAACCCAGGCCTGTTGGTTAGATCATACCCCATGCGCTTCATCATCTTGAGCGTTCTTGGTTCATAATGATCGAACTGAGGGGATTCATCCTCACCTTCCGATTCTTCGTGGGGCATAGGTTCAGATGCGATTCGCCCAAAAAGTATTGGTCTTTGGCCTTTTCGTCCGGCTGGAACCATGAATACAGACTCTTGCGCGTCACCATTATCTTGGTATGTCCCGAAGGATGATTTCACCGGTACATGCAAAGATGTCAAGGCATCTATTGCCGACCAGAGGTCATCGTCCATGTCGGTAGTGGTATCCGACGGTATTGAATCGGAAACATACACAGGGAAATACGCAAGTCTAAATCTTCATTAATGTACCAACCACCCGCATCGTCGGTGGTATCAACATCGAGCTTATTAGTGCTCTTTACAATAGGCTCCAACTCCCACAGGCACTCTTCTTTCTCAGGCTCAACGTCAGCTTCATTACCAGAGTCTGGCTCCTCTGGTTGTGGGGTTTCATTAGTCTCCTCCGGATCCTGATATAAGAGGGAGTCCGTGAAATAATTTTCAACCCCTTTAAACGGATGCCTTTCGGCAATCAACGTTCGGACCTGTCCACTCTCGTCAATGTATTTCATGACTTGGTGGAGAGTAGAGGGAACGATGGAATTGCGGTGAATCCATGGTCGTCCCAGCAACAGGTTGTAGGAAGTGTCCGCGTCAATGACGTAACACGTCACTTCTGACTTGAGGCTCCCGATCTGGCATTTGAGCTTGATCTTCCCCATTGGGCGGGAGCTGTTGGCTTGAACCCGTAAATAGTCGTCTGGGTAGGGCTCAGACGATGGTAGGAATGCCTAGAAACTGCATAACCCGGCGAGGTATGATGCTCAGCGCGGACCCTGGGTCTACCTGGATGCGGTTCACCTCGGATGACCCAATATACCCTGTGAAGTATAGGGGTCGGTCATGCTTCCCTTTAACCTGCATGTCATCTGTTGTGAAGGTGATGCAGGGAGCATTTGGGAGGTGTGGAGGCAATCCTCTTCATCTTCCTCCCTTGGCACGCGGGTCATAAGACCTCAGCATTTGCCAGAGCTTCTTGTAGAGCCTCTCTGGTTGACTTTGATAGCCTCAGGAGCTCATACAAGGTAATGCGTGCCGGTATGTTGGCTAGTTGAGCCAAACGTCGAAGCGGTAAGGGTCGAGGATCCTTCCGTTACACCTTTCGCAAGAACTCGAGAAAACCGAGTTTCTTTCTGCTTCTCCCCAGGCTGTTTAGAGGAGGGCTTGGCTGGTTCCACGGCTGGTTGCGGAGAAGCCGCTGCTGTCTCGCCGTACTGCTTCAAGTATGCCTGTCCTGAACGGGTCCCCGCCGTAGGTTGGCTGGGCTCTACGGCCAGGACTATTGTTTCCTCTTCTGAGTCAGTTAGCGAGGGAACATCAGTGTCCGCTTCTCGAGAAGAGGCGCATATCACATGGCAAGATGAAGCCTTCCCTTTGCCTTTGGACTTCCTGTTGGTCACAGTCGTCCATTGTTGCTCGTCGACGAGGTCAGGGTGGACCCACATGATTTCCCCTCGAGGTGTAGGGACGGGTACCAAGCCTTTCTCCTGCTGCTGATGAGGGTCTGTGTGACCACCCTCAGTTCTCCTTTCGGGACAGAGATCACACCCCACGGGTGTCGGGGGTCGTGTCCCAAACTGGAGAATCGACGTCATGTTGGCCGTCATCTTCTTCTGCTCCGGTCAGAGTTTTAATACCTCCGCGTCAATCAGAGCTTGAAGGATGTCCTTAAAGACATAGCAGCTTTTGGTAGGATGTCCGAGCATCCTGTGGTATAAGCAGTAGGTGGGATTGTCGGTCTTGCCGACTTCCTCCGGGCGCCTAATTTCAGGGAGCTTCAGTCGATTGCTCTTGTTGAGTAGCTTGAAGAGCGAATCGACGTGTTCTTCCTGAAGGAATACTGCTTGTTGGGGCGCGGCTGGCTTGAAGAGCCACTTGCCCTGCCTGTTTGAGGTTTGGTGGGAGATTTGTCTCCGTCGCCAAATTATCCTTCCGCTTCGTCTGGAGAGAGGTGTCTGGTGCACGCCTTGTCGACCTCTCTGGCCTGGCTTGCCTTCTTCTTCCGCTCTGACGCGGGCCAATCTCCTCAGCCTGTTCACCTTGCTGGACTAATTGTTTCCAGGTGCGGCTTTCAGCAACTCCTATTTGAGCAAGGAGTGAGGTTTGGAGATTATGGCGACATGTTTCCACCAGGGTGGCCTGGGTCATGCCGCTTGAACATCGGAGTGCCATGTTCCGAAATCTTTCTACGAAAGACTTGACGGACTCTCCCTTTCGCTGTTTTGTAGCTAAAAGGGTAGGCATTGTGACCTCCGAATCATCTTCGAAGAAGCGTGTTAGAACAGCTTCTCCAAGTCGCCCCAGTTCTTGATGGAACCTTCGGGGAGCTTCATGAACCATTCAAAGGCCAACCCTTTCAGGGTGCCGATGAACAGTCGCGCCAGATGGCATCGTTATCTACCACATTCCCGGTCTGGGATTTGAAGTAGTAGATGTGCTGGTTGGGTGACCCCTTCCCGTCGAATGCCTGGAGAGTTGGAGCCTTGAACTTAGGAGGGTACGGGACTAAGTCCCACTCGGCCGATAGGGCCGGACTACTCCAGCTTCTTGGAGGCCTTTTACGGTTGGTAAGGGCCTCGAGGCGCTGCTCCAGTTGACTCATTCTTTTAGCATGAGCCTTTCCCGGGTCTGGTCGCTTCTTGCCTGCGACGAGGGCTTGGACACATCCGAGGTAGATCGTCGTGTCTCGTCAGAGATTCGGAGGGTGGGCTTTCTCCCTTTCTCCCTTTCCCCTTCGGTCGTCTAGGAGGAGATCTCGCTCTTTCTTCAAGCAATTTCTCGAGCATATGCTTGAGGGAGTCAATGGATCTCTGTTGAGAGGCGATTATATCCATCTGGTGCTTCTGCGTCTGTTCTAAACGCCTGGTCGTCTCCTCAGGAGTGTCGGCCATGTAGGCGGAAGCCTCCTTCTCGACGGAAGAGTTTGAAGCCTGCGACTCCACTATAGCGGAGTGAGAACCACCCATTCTAATGCCGCGGGCTAAGGCATTATAGTCAATTGGGGGAATGGCCCCTGTCCGGGTGCGAGTGTGTTGATACACCCCCTCCGGTTCAGAGTCAGATTCCTCTGAGTTGCCATTAGTTGTTTTCCCTTGCTTCTGCTAGTCATGTTTGCAGTAAGCTCCGGGTATTCAACATCTGAGAAGGTTCTCCTCCTGTGGGAGCGTCTTCTCTTGGCTGATGGGGAATCAGGGTCAGCTGTCTAATTAAAGACGGCTGGTGCACGCCTGACTCGCAATGGCATTCAGAGAGCATCTGGATGAGCTGTTGACAGCAGCATGGAGAAGTGGTCTGATTGGCACTCCTCTTCCTTGTCAAATAATCCCTCAAATCTGTGGGAGGGGGATTAAAGAGACTGGTCTCGCAACGTCGACGACGGGAGACAGTCATGTGCTGTTCAGCCTGGACACAGGTTTCAGAAACGCGGCTGTTGCGTCGCGGCTGCGTCACGCGCGTCTGACGTCTCTGTTGATATGAGACACGACGACTTTCGCGTTGCTGTCTGCTGCGTTGGAGCAGAGAGACTTGGGAGAGAGTGGGCTGCTGGGCCCCACGCCTATGGGCGCGTGCTTCCTGCGTTTGACAAGACGCAGAAGCTTCGCTTCGGCGTTTAGCAAGTTGGTCTTCAGAGGGCTCAACTTGGAGTCTCGCGTTTGGGTCGCCAAACACGGACCTCTCGCAATGGACGAGGGTGCGGGCAAGGCATCGGATCGTACGCTGCGTTCAACCCCAGTCAGAAACCAACGGTTCCGACGAGTGTTGACGCCGCGTCTTCTCTGTCGACGCTCGGCATTCCGATTGCGCCGTGGAGGAAGAGAGAAGCCAACAACTTCCTGGTTTGTAGAACCAGGGGTGTTTGCCACACGCGGTCTCCTGAGAGACGCTGACGCGGGGGCGTCTGTGCGACACGGTCGATCACACCAGTAGATGTGCCGGGGACCACGCGGGCCTTCAGAGAGGCGTTGGCGCGTGTGTTCTGCGCGGCGCAGTTGATCGCAGCAGAGGAGTCTGAGGTTACGCGGGCCTTCTGGGAGGCGTCGGCGCGTGAACCAACTTGGCACAGTTGGCAGCAGGAGCGCCCGATAGAGCCTCAGATTGGGCTTCAGGGGGCTGTCCACTTGAGACCCTGCGGCAGACGCGGGTCTTTGGGGCTCTTGGAGCCAGAAGAGAGGAACTCTTCATACTTCGCCTGGTCGAACTCGACGACGAGGGATTCGACCATTTTCCCCTTACGGAGAACGTAATTTTGCACCACGGTGCGCTCGTCAGTAACGAAGGTAATACCCAGCGGAGTCGCCATCTCTTGTAGGGCCGGAAAACTTGGTGGTCGGAGAAAGTGGTTTTAGTTATAAAAGATTCCTTGATTCAAGCGAAACGATTACAACCAAAAGAACTACTCTTCCCTCTTTTCCAGTTACAAGGGAGGGAGGATGTCTGAATCTTCCCTTTGTTTAAAGCTGGGTTCTTCGTGTGGCGATAGAGAGTGAATCTTGTTCTCCGTTGACCAGATGACCGTCCTAGACCGTCGGGGGTCTTCTCTTCGGTCGGTAGAAAAGAGTAACTCAGCTCCGTCTACCAAAACTCTCAAAGAGGAGGTAGGCGAAGAGCGGCTAGTACTCAGTAAGCTCGCTGAAGAGTCGTGCTTTCTCCTCTTGATGATCCTCCTGCCTGGATTCGATCGATTTGATGATGCCCTCTCTCAAAGCTCTCTCTTCAAAACTCCGATCTTCTGCCAAGCTTCGATCCTCTCAAGCTTCGATCCCTTCTCCCCAAAAAAAACTCCATCCTCTCTTCATAGCAAACAAGGCTATTTATAGGGATCTCAGGGGGTGAAGGTGCCTCCTGAAACGCTCCCGAATGAGGGGCCACTACCGCTACATGCGCGTTGACTGGCCCCGCAATCAGGGCAGTTGCAACTGAGACGCGGGCGTTGGGCCGAACGCGCCTTGAAGTTTGAGACCGGGCGTCGAGCCAAACGCGCCTTGAAGTTTGAGACGCGGGCTTCGGGCCTTCACGTCTGGATGCTGAGACGCGGGCTTCGGGCCGACGCGTCTGAACGTTGTGACGCGGGTGTAGAGCCAACGCGTCTTAATGCTGAGACGCGAGCATCGATTTCTCGCGTCCAGAGCTTGAGACTCTGCTTCCTTAATGGCTGGTCTGTTAGTCATTTTTAGACAGCCTACAACAATTGAGTCCATATAAATAGATTTGCATTAAAGGCAAAAGACTCAAGTGGTATACATGTATATCTTAAAGTTTGGCAAAATACACATATACATGAAATGAAAAACACATGATCATAAATCAAATCCAAGAAGTGGGAATAAGTTTAAAAATGTATGTATCATCAAAACCAAGCAATACAAGCACATTTCATGGGTTCAAATAAGCGTTCAAGCACAATATAAATAGATTTATTTGTGGCCCACGACATGTACAAGTATAAATCCTAGTGTTGACAAAAACTAACTTATAAACTAATATTCAAATCATGAAGTATCAAATAAATTTTGAGAAAAATAGAATCATGTGTCAATCTCAAAAATTATTTGAAGAATAAATAACTAGTATAAATTGTTTTTGAAAAACTAGTTAAAGATCCTTCAAATATGTCAAATCTTAGGGTTTCATAAACATAACTAGATACACAAAAATTTAAGCACTCATGGTCTATAAGGCTCAAAAATGATTTTAACAAAAGTGTGAGTGTTAAACGATCATGTAAATAGCATTTTTATGAAAATAGTCAATGAAGCTCATAAGTCACATTTTTAACAAAAAACACGAAAAATTAAAAACACTAATCTTCATGGTATATGTATGATTAATCCAATCCTAACAATACACATACATATCCCAAATCTAAAAGAGTCTATTAATGATGTTTGCATGAAGGCAAGAGACTCACGGGTATACATGTATATTTATTAGATTTGAATTAAAAATACATATACATGAAGTAAAGCATAAGAAATTGGCAAAGCATGTATAAATGAGAATCATCAAAACTAGTCTATACATATGCATATAGTGGGTACAAATGAGCATGAAGTTCAATCATATATGAATCAAATTAAATTCACTATTTGTATATGTATACATGCACGTTTTGATAAAATCTTCATTTAAACATGTAAATACCACATGAAGCACATAAAAACACAAAATATGAACATGCTATGAATATGATATATGTAAAAGGCATGTACATAAAAAAGTAGGAGTTTAGAAATTGTTACCAACTCCAAAGCTCCTAACATGGTGGTTGTCCCACCAAAACCTCCTTGATAGCGGTGCTCCAAATGTGTGCCATCAAGTCCATTTGCATCCACTACCAAGGCACCAATTCTCTCACGTTTTGTGTGAGCCCTCACCTACATCACAAGCAAATGGTGGGAGTTTTGGTACCCATATTTTCTTGTAGGGTCCACGGGGGTTAGCTTTGTTGTAAGGAACCCAAAATCTTTTATTCTTAGCAAAATTAAAATGATCTAATCTATCATAACAATATTTTGCTAAATGGCCTTTGCGGCCACAATGTGTACATACGTACACCTTAGTATGCTTATGTGTAGGAGTGTGATCATGGTGTGCAAAATAAGCATGATGATGTGCATGAATGAATGGAGTTTGTTTCTTTGAAAACATTGAATCCAACCTAGAATGATTAAAAGCACAAGAGTTCAAAGTTGAACTCAAACCATCCATTTTATTTTTTCAAATTCTTAATCTCATTAGTTGTGGCATGTAAAGCATGATGAGATATATGATCATTTTCTTTTTCTTTTGTGAAACAAAATCCTTTTCTTTTTCAACAAATTTTCTTTTCAAAGTAATATTCTTGAAAAACAACTTCTTTTTGTTTTCCACCAAATCAATTTTATTTTTCAAAGTATTGTTTCCTTCACACAAATCATTCAAATTTGAAAATAAGGAAACATTTTCATTTTTCAAAACTTTATTTTCCTTTTCTAAGTATGCAATCTTAGATTTGAAAGAAACATTTTATTTAAGCATGCAATCAAAATCCTTTTTCAAATTTTTGTTATCTTTTTCTAAACATGCAATGTTAGATTTAAAAGAGTCTTGTTCTACATGCATGCAAGCAATATTCTTTTTCAACTTTTTATTTTCTTTCTTAAGCATGTCATATTTTTCAAGAATAGTTTGACAAAATGAAGTGAGCTCATCATATGACATGTCTTCATCATCGGATTCGGTAGTTACCTCAAGGGGGTTATCCCTTGGACCATATAGCACACGTTGGAGGTGTCACTTCCAACGTCCGAATCGCTCCCCGCATAGTATTGTTCATTTTTACCGAGGGAGATGAGGGTATTCCACACTACAAAAGCCGAATCAAAGTTAGAAACTCTAGATAAATAAACATCATCTAGGGTAGACTTGATAGCATGAAGGGCTTTTGCATTAGCCTCAAATTCTTACCATCTAAAGAATATGCATTATTAGTAGTGGCAAGATATATATGGAAACCTAAGGCTTTGAGGTACAAGGACATCTTCACCTTTCATATATGGATGTTAACAATGTCAAACATGGGTGGTGATATGAAGTCCATGGTGTGTGTACAAAAATATTGTGATTAGCCTAAAAATAAGGATCTTTTACTCTAAGTTGTTAGACCAAAATCAGAGTACCAAGCTCTGATACCAATTGTAAATCACCTAGAGGGGGGGTGAATAGGTGATGGCTAATCTAATGGTCACTTAATGCCAAATGATGCAAATAATGCGGAAGCTAAAAACAATTATGACCTAATTAAATCTTTTTACACTAAACACCACGTATAACCAAAGAGTGTTGCCGAATTCCCCGTGAAGGGCTCTGGACAAACTCCTCTAGATTCCCCTTGAATGGGTTGAGGTGCCGCGTTGGCTCTCTTGGTTGAATACAAGTGTTAGCAACAATCCCACGCAAGTATAATATCAATTATGCACACAACATATATCAAGCATGTAAATGTAAAGACAATATAAGCTATGCAAGATATAAAGGAGATAGAGAGAGATGGCAATCGCAAACACAAGGGTATGTTTCGAGGTTCGAGCACACTTGCTCTACATCCCCGCCTTCAACACACGAAGGATTTCCACTATGCAAGATCCCAATGGATCTCTCCTCGGTGCCGCAACACCTACAAGCCCTCGGACTCTCTAGTCCCGTACACACCGCAAGCCCACCGGCTCGCCGAGGCCGCACCTCAAACAACCGAGTCCGCACCCAAACTCAAAACAACGACGAGCACACTTGCCCGTCTCCTCAAAGAACAAGGAAAAGACTTTGGTGATCACAACACTTTGATCACCTAAAGCACTCTCACTACAACACACCTATAGGATGAATAATCAATGGATGCTCAAGTGTGGTGTGAGAAAAATAAGGATGTGAAAAGGTGGAGGAAAACTCAAAGACTTTCTTTTAAACACTCTTGATAAAACTTCCCTTTTGATTGGAAGAATTAGCTCTCAAAATGTGGAAAAAAACTCTTTTAAAAGACTAGGAAAAACTAGCTCAAGGCTCTCCTAAAATCTTATAACAAAACAATGACAAGACCCCCAATTTATAGGCTGCCAGAAAACTAGCCGTTGGGATCTGTCAGTACTGCCGGTCGACCGGCCCGGTCGACCGCCAACGGTCAAAAATCCGACCGTTGGAGCTACCGGTCGACCGACCCGGTCGACCGAACTTTCCAGAGAGCACTACTCTCTGGAGCGGTCCACCGGCACGGTCGACCGTTCCACCAGTACACAGGCGTGCACGTTTGTGCACGTCGGCCGACCGGCCCGGCGCGGCGACTTCAGGGTTAGTTGACTTATAAGGGTAGGCAAGTCGACTAGTTGAAGCCTGAAAACAGTTTTTCTGGG
Source organism: Agave tequilana (assembly GCA_038442645.1). Taxonomy (NCBI): domain Eukaryota; kingdom Viridiplantae; phylum Streptophyta; class Magnoliopsida; order Asparagales; family Asparagaceae; genus Agave; species Agave tequilana. The sequence goes on from JAVJIF010021539.1 coordinate 85,336, forward strand.
ATTAAAAAGTTTATCTTTTTGGCTCATATAAAATCCCATAAAATACTAAAAAATCTACAAAAATAGTTTTACCAATATACTTTGATATACAAACATGCTTGCACAAAATCAAGGCATGTTATAAAAGATTGGACTATTTTTGTAACTTGAAAATATTTGGCTCATGATAAAAACTGTATTTTCTAAAACAATATTTCTAAACTTTGTTTTTCCAAATCTTCATCAAATACAAAAACAAGATATACTTTTAAGGCATAGTGTGTGGATATGATCCACTACACAATCATAATGAAATATCTATGTATTTGTCATAAAGCTCTAAAACTGGTTTTGGTTAAAAGATAAGTATATGAGAAATACCAAAAACCAAACTTATATTTTTCAAAATGAAAAATCTTTTCTAAACTAAAAAATCTTTTATGAAAAGACAATAAAATCAAGAGTGTGTGTGCATGGTATACTTGAGCAATCCACCAACTATCTATCCTTTACATTTTTAACTAAAACAAAAACTAAATCTTATACCTAGACACAAGTCTTCATCTTTTTGAAGTCTTCACTTGAAGGCTTCTCATCTTCTTGACTTGGTCCAAGCTTGATCCAAAAGCTCCTTGGATCACACCGTGCTAGCTCCAAATCTTGATATTTTGTCCTTTGTTGAGCTATGCACCTACTAAGATCTTGATAATGAATCTGTCACTAATTAAACACAAGATCATTAGTAAATATAACTTCATGAGTTGATCATCATCAAAACTAGGGTGATAGGCCTTTGGGCCAACAATCTCCCCTTTTTTGATGATGACAAAACTCATGGAGTTATATATGCATGGATTAAAGTAAAGCTTCAAGGAAGCTCCCCTTAACTCATGCATAGACATAAATAATAATATATGACAATGAAGCACATAAATATGTATGCAAATGATGGAGATGAAACAAAAATATTTTTCTCCTATTTGCAAAACAAAACATATATGCATAAATAACAAGGAAGACAAATACTACTCCCCCTTAAGCAATGAAAAACATGCATATATATACTCAAATACTTCTCCCCCTTTTTGTCAATCATCAACAAAGGGTTCAAAGTAAAGTCAAATCAAACAAATTTTACTCCCCCTTTTTGTCAAAAACAAAAAGATCAAGAAGGGGTAATACAAATCAATTAATAAAGATTTATATGCGATATACATTCATGAAGAGGAAGACGCTAAGTTAGCTTCCCTACACATATGCATTACATGAAGAAGGGATGACAACCCCTAACTCACATAACACATATTATGTAATGCATAAGAGGAGATGTGAAGCTCCCCCTACACACGTATATCATATAAAGAAGAGTTGTCAAGCTCCTCAATTTATAATATACTCAACATGAACCATATGTAAGAGAGATGTTAAGCTCTCCTTGCATATGGGAAATACAAATCAAACATTTTGAATTTTTTTCTTTAAGATTTTGAACTTACTTAATAAAACACATTTTGAGATATCGAATCAACATATGTTTTTTATTTTGATATCAATAGTAAACATATGAAATTTTTATTTTTCATCATAAACTTTGTGCTTTTAAAAATGTGAGCCAATTGTGAGTTAAGCACATGAAAATCATATATATGTATGAGAAATGAGTATACCAAGTGAAATTGAAACATACATATATATAAGAAACAAAATATGAGTATATACAAAATAAGTTCATATTGATACCAATTGAAACGATTCAATGATACCAATTGACATAACAATAAAATCAAGTGTATATCTCATAACCTACCACCCTTCATATGCACAAGGTAAAAGATTTTCAATGAAGCATACAAGGCATAATCGCCCATCCATCCTCCCATAGATGGTAGGGGTTTTCAAAATAGATTTGAAAAAATAAGCTTTGTTTGAAAAACTCTACCAAATGAAGAATTTGCACTAGAAGAATATTTTAAAACTAGTACGAAAATCCTTCAAGTAAGGAATAAAACAAAAAGAAATGTCAATAAATCTCAATATACCTTTAAATCATCACACATTTTTTTTATAAAAACAAAATTTATATTTCAAGATATAGTATGTTTTGACAACACAATAAGTATACATACATATCCCTTAAACACAATTGAGTCCATATAAATAGATTTGCATTAAAGGCAAAAGACTCAAGTGGTATACATGTATATCTTAAAGTTTGGCAAAATACACATATACATGAAATGAAAAACACATGATCATAAATCAAATCCAAGAAGTGGAATATAAGTTTAAAAATGTATGTATCATCAAAACCAAGCAATACAAGCACATTTCATGGGTTCAAATAAGCGTTCAAGCACAAATATAAATAGATTTATTTGTGGCCCACGACATGTACAAGTATAAATCCTAGTGTTGACAAAAACTAACATATAAACTAATATTCAAATCATGAAGCATCAATAAATTTTGAGAAAAATAGAATCATGTGTCAATCTCAAAAATTATTTGAAGAATAAATAACTAGTATAAATTGTTTTTGAAAAACTAGTTAAAGATCCTTCAAATATGTCAAATCTTAGGGTTTTCATAAACATAACTAGATACACAAAAATTTAAGCACTCATGGTCTATAAGGC
>JAVJIF010021540.1:0-68866 GCA_038442645.1 Agave tequilana
TATAGTCTACATAAGAAAATGATATAGCCATCTCGGAAATTACTGGTAGAATTTCTCTTCACTGTAAGTTATGTTGTTTGGATAGCAATAAGTACAGGAAATTAGATAAACTGTGATAAATATTACACAAAAAAAAAAAAAGTATCACCAAGAATGTCCCCATGCATAAACTCATGTATAGAAAGAGATAACAGATAATCAAAAATATTCTCAAGTGACAATCATTTCTCATATTTGGACTGCAACGTCATTACTATTAAACAAAATTATAAGGTTATGAAAGACCTGTTTTGTTTCAAATTTGGAATATCTTTTGCTAGTCTTCTGGTTATTTTTAAATCATATTTTATCACTCACTATTATAATTTGATAGACTAGGACATTGTCTTGGTTATACTCTCATTACATGTGATGTCACTTCAGATAAATGGCATCCAACGGAATCATTCGGTAGCAGACACGTGATATGGTATTACTTGAATGAGATTAACAGGGGAAAGTTATTCACTTTATGCAGGTACTGTTGCTTTGTTCCAAATTATGACACTTCTTCAGTTAGAGTGTAACCAAAATAAGAGAACAGAAGTACTAGAAAAATGATAAACACGCATTATAAACTAGCCAGCTTTAACTTTTTTGTCAATATTTTGAAAGATTTTATCTTCTAGCTAGTATAGTAGAAGCAGGAATGAAGCAGCAAGACACTGCTTCCATTCAGTCGCTTTAGTGGTAAAAACAAGCAGGACTAGTTACGGAACATAAAACATAAATAAAATAATCTAAAAATCAGTGAAAAAAGAAAACATAAAAAACAATGGAGAAAATTAAAGTTTATTAAATGATTTATATGAGACTCCATGCAACAAACACACTCAAGCCTCTTAGAAACAATAATAAAGACCATCAATAAAGTGACAAACATCAATAGAATATGAAGAAATGAATGTGTTACCAATACAATATTCAACAAAAACACAAAAATTAAGAAATGCTAAAGATTTAATGACATGTAGTATGCAATGCAAACAAGTGTATAACTGAATATAACATCAGGCAAAAAAAAAAAAAGAATGGTGAAATAGGGGTTTATTACATGTAATTTATCAGATTGGAGTTTATTAATGAATAGGGGTTTATTAAGCGGCTAACAGATCTGTTTTAGTGTATAAAAAAGAATTGATTCTCACATGGGATTAAGCCCTGAACACATTATACAGTAGCTCATTTTGCCATTTCAAGCCCAGCCAAGTAGCCTGAAGTGGCCTTGCCACTGCTTTAGCACTGAGCATAAAAGCTCAGCAGTCAGCACAAAAAATGTTTTGTTTTGGCGCTTTCAACTACAATGCTTATTGTCCATGATGAAGTGCAACAGAAGGATATAAATTCCTACTATATATCTCTTTTTGTATATTTCAGTAGTTGTCTTCACTGAGTCATAATGTTTAGCTCATTTTGTGTTCTAATATTCTCTTGTTGACCTAATAAGAATTGCTAAATATCCAGCACTTTGTTTTTTCTTTTTCCCAGCCTATAGCTAATTACACTCAACCTTAATTTCAGACTCATCATAATAACCAATATTAAACCCTAGGGTGATGATCCTAGCCTTAGTCCATACATTTTGTGTTGGAGTATAAACTAAAAACTGCAATCCTAAATCTGAATATGGGGAACATCTCAAACAGGACAGTATAATAATTTTTTAAAAGATTCTGATCATTTTACACATTTGATGACTTTTTCACACAGAGAAAAAGGAAAAAAAAATCAGAAAGAAAAAATAATTGAGTTCATTGCTGAGATATTAGGAGCATATTAAGAAATAAAGCACCCAACCCAAGTAAAGGGGTATGAAATAAAGCTGTGAGAGAAAAATAAACCCATAGAACTGCTCAATTGATCATTTGGAAAATGAAAAAAATAATAATAAGGTTAAAGATCAGCAACATTAAACTAAAAAGATTACACAAAATAATTCAAATGAGAAGGGAAAAAGAAAAAAGAAAAGAGCTGACCTGCTTCTTTTGGTTACGGGGCAGAGGAGAAGGTTCCAGAGGTCTTTCTTTGGGTTTGGGTCTAGCCTTTTGCTTTGGGTCTTCAATTGACAAGAATGGTATTTACCCCGCAGGAACTGTAATTTGCATGCATGGTCCTCGGACTTTAAACTATTTGCACTCGTACCCTCCAGAAAGTAAATATTTCCTGAAACTAATATTTTTCTGAAAATTAGCCTGTCTGAATATGGACCTTAGAAAAACCACAAAATATTGCAAGGATGTAAACTAAACAAAAATCATGCTAAATTTTTATTTAATCTTATTTGAGTTTTGATCACTTTCTTAACTTTGGTCCTACTTGAATATGATAAAATTTCTTAGTTGATATTTTTATCCTTTTCTCTTTTCCACTATTTTATAATTTTTATTTTTTGTTCAGTTCTAATTCCTAACTTTAATCACCTTTTATAACTCCTGCCTTTAATTTTATTTTATTTCTCGATCTCTCATTTTTAGTTTGATTGTTTCATCCTACTCTTCTTGTGTTTTTATTTATTAGAATTCACATATAAATATCGGTTAATTTTTAAACTTTATTCTTTTTTTAACTTTAATCATAAGTTAATATTGTTAATTTTAAGTTTTATATTTATCCCTCTCTTTTTAGAGTCTTTCCCCAAAGTTTTGCAACCAATTTATTCTTCTAACATAAAACGAAGCTCCTGTCTTCTATCTCTAGAACATAAAATTTTTCCTTTTCCATCACCATTTTGTTTTAATTTCTTTTCTGCAGAACTAATGGCAACAGTGTTCATGACGGTAATGACAATGGATTGATTATAACCACGATGAGCCTAGCAATGATGGTGTAGTGGGGGAATCGAGGGATAGTGAAGGCAACGAAGAGAAACAAAAGAAAATAGTGTTTTGAAAATAGATCTTTTATGAATTCTCCAAAAAAAAAAAAAAAAAAATAGTAAAAGAGTGATTGTGGGTTACAGAGAGATTCTGGTTCAAGTCATGGCCATGGACTATTTTAAGAAAAAGAAAAGAAAAAAAAAAAAAAGAAAAGAAAAACTCGGATATTGCTTTTGTAGGCTTTTTGCCAAAATAAAATTTGATAAAATCGGACGAATACCTGATGAGAGGCTGGGCCCATTAGCAGGTTTTAATAAATTGGGCCGTCCCGGCCCAATTCACAGGCAACAAACCCTAGAAATTGTTGGGAAATTTCCCGCTCTAATTGGGGCTCCTATTTCTCATGTTCAATGTCTCTAATTCCCAAACTTCGTTTCCCCAAAATAGTTTTGCATCTCATTTCACTGCGAAAATTGTAACGGAACTTGCAAGAAATGATAAGAGATGCTGAAATCAGTAAGTTTCTGCGAGATTAAATGTATCACATTTTGTTTTTCTTCTCTCGAGATTAATGTGATTGATGTTTGACTGATTTCAATGTAATACCTGTGTCCTTTTTAATTTTTTAATTTGGGAAAGAATTTGTAGAGGCTATGCGATTTATTTGGATTATGTCAGTTATATATGTTGGTGAAAATGTGAAATATACAATATCGTTTTATATGCTATGGGGTTTGAATGTCTGGCTTGGCTGTATTTAAGTGTGAGGCTTGGTTTAATTTCTGAATTTTATTGTGGTACATAATATAAACAATATCAGATGGTGTTTTGTTGTATGGGCATTTTGGTGAGCTTACCATTTCTCTGAAAGAAAAGGAAAAAAGAACCTGTGTGAGATGCACTAATCAGTCCTAATTTATTGATTCTTTCCATTTCCTTGTTTTTCTAGCTCCAATTACCAAACTTGGCAATTTTTATTAGAGATGAATCATTTGAAAAATTATCTGGCAATTGGATTGAGATAAACAGGAAGGTTTAGCAAATTGAAGATTTCTTGCAAAAAAGAAGTAATGAAGATTGCCGGTCTCTTTGAGATCGAAATTAACTTGATTACTTTGATATTTCAAATTAGGAACAAATTGCTAGTGTTGTTACTCCATGTGCTTCATTTATATAATAATATTTCGTAACTATTAGCTTAAACTTCACATCTTGTAGATGCATCGTAGAAGTTTTCTTCTCTTTGTTGGCCCAAGGTTACAATCACCCGTCTTTAGTGTGTTTTGATGATTACAAAACATATTAGTTATTTGTACTAATATTATTTGTTGTTTAAGTGTGTTTCAGGGTTTCTATCTTGCATAGGTGTTTTCTTCCCTAAAGGAAGGTGACTTGGACTCAAGATAACTCCAATGGGCTCAAGATGCAAAATTGAAGATCATGTGGAGATAGCCCTTCTTGAAGCCTTGATGTCTTTTAGAATCATTGTAAGAATAGAATGTTAAAGTTTGAGTATATGATATTTGGCTCTAGGATACACACACACACTTTTCCCTTTACAAAATTCTATTTTAAAAATATTTGTTTCTAAGTTTTATGCCTAAGTTTATATATACATGTATCCAAACTTATTACAAATTGAGTATCTTGTTTAAAACATGTGTATAGACTATTTTTGCATAATACTTAGTTATAAGTATCTTAAAACATTTTTTCAAAAATTTTCCAACTCAAAATCAGCCTGTTTTTCCTTATTTCAGGTTGACCGGCCGACCGCCCGGTCGACCGGCGCCTGTGTTAGGACGTGCACGTTTGTGCACGTCTGTCGGTCGACCGTCCGGTCGACCGACTGTAAGCAGGCCACTCTCGGTTTGTTTCGGTCGACCGCCCGGTCGACCGGTATAAGGAAACTGTGTTTCCTCAAAGAGGTCGGTCGACCGGGACGGTCGACCGGAGCGCCAACGGCTCTTTGCCAAGTAGGCAAACGGTCGACCGGCCGGTCGACCGTTACGCCTGCAAGAGCCCAACGGCTCTTTCCTCTTTGGGCAAGTCTGAAAAACTGTTTTCTTCTTCTTCTTTAACAGAGTTTTAGAGAGTTGTTGGAGGCCTTTTGCAGGTCAAATTAGGTGAAAAGAAAAGAGTTTTAACCTATTCTCTCCCTATAAATAGAGGGGAATAGGTCTTTGTTATTTACTTAGAAAAATCCTTGGTTTACATTGTTTTCAAGAGAAAGAGAAAAATTATTTCAAAGCTTTCATTTCCAACTCTTTTAAAGTTTGTTTTTCAGTTGTGTTTGATTGCCAATATCACTCTACAACTGAAGTTTTCTCACCACACTTCATAGAGCCAAAAATCCATTACTCATACTATAGTGAAGTTGTAAGAAGAGTGAGAATTGTAAAAGTGTTTGAGAAAGAGTTTAGTGATCTAGTTGTGATCACTCTTGTTCTTGTGATTCTTGTTCTTGTGGAGATAACTCCTAGGTGGAGTTCTTTGTAAGTTGTGAAGCTAAGGGCTTGGGGTCTTCGGTAGACCAAACTTGTACGGCATCCTCGGTGGATAGTGGAAACCCTTCACGGAGGTGAAGGCGGGGACTAGAGCGGTGGCTCGAACCTCGAAACAAATCATTTGTGTTTGCGATTGCCTTGCGTTATTCTTGCTTTACATTTCTCTTGTTTATATTGTCTTCAACTATTTGCTTGAGAACTAACCCTTTACTTGTGCAATCTTCTCTTGTTTACTTTACTTGTTATACTTATTGTGTGTATTTCATCATAGCATTTTATTCATCTCTTGATCGATCAAATCTCATACAACACGGTTGCATTGCGCACCTCTAACCCATTTTAAGGGGAATTAGGAGGAAGGAGTTCAGAACCTCTCACGGGGTATTCGGCTCTTAGTCGTGTTTTGAGAGATCGTTGCATCACTCATTCAATTAAGTTTTAAAAAGATCATTAGATTAGCAATTACACCTATTCACCCCCCTCTAGGTGTATTTCAATTGGTATCAGAGCTTGGTTACTAGGCTCTTGGCTTAACAACCCTAGAAAGATCCTAATATTGCTAATCATTTCATTCATTTTCACTTAGTAAAGATGGCCGATGGTATTATGACACCCCCTAAGTTTGATGGACTTAACTTTCCCATATGGAAGGTTAAGATGACCGTGTTTTTACAATCTCTGGTAGCCGAGTTTCAAAGGCCGTGACCAAACCTTTTAGTGCACCCCCCGTGATGAATCCACTTGGTCCGAGATAGAGACCAAAGAATTTGATGCCAATGCTAGGGCTCACTATGCACTCCTACAAGCCCTTAATGATGATGACATAGCTAGAGTTATTCATTGCAAGTCCGCATATGAAATTTGGACACATTTACTAGTCACACATGAAGGGACCTCACAAGTGAAGAGAGCTAAGATTGACCCTCTTTGGTCCCAATATGAGAATTTTTGCATGCAAGAAAATGAAACCATAGATGATATGGTTACAAGATTTACAAAGATTACTAATGGACTTTCTTCTCTAGGTGATGCTATTGATAACGATCAAAGAGTAAGAAAGATCATCCGGGCTCTTCCTCCTTCATGGGAAGTAAAAGCAACAACCTTGAAGGAACTCAATGACAAGGAGGAGATGGAGCTAATTGGTCTCATTGGGAATCTCAAAACCCATGAGATGGAGAGGAAAGTGAGGGAGGACATGGCTCCTTCCAAGAAGAAGACTATAGCCTTCAAAAGCCAATCCACACACTCCGACGAAGACGATGAAGAAGAAGATGACGAAGAGCTCTCACTTCTTGTCAAAAATGTCCGGAGGATGTACAACAAGGCGAAATTCCAAGGTAGAAGGAGATGGCAAGGAGGTAAGGAAGAAAGAAAGATCATATGCTTCAATTGCCAAAGACCGGGACACATAGTGGCGGAGTGTCCGGATAAAGTGAAGCCCTCCACCTCAAAGAAGCCTCACAAGAAGAAGGCAATGAAAGCTACATGGGATTCCGAGAGCGAATCCGAGGAGGAGATTGATACCGCCAACATGTGCTTCATGGCAAATGAAAGCACAAGCAAGGTAACCCCTTCCATTTCTCCTAATGATGAACTTTCTATGGATGAGTTAGGAGAAGCTTTTATAGAATTATCTCATAATTATGACTTCTTAAAGAAAAAGTATTTAAAAATGAAAAAGGAAAATGAATCTCTTAGTTTCAAGTTATAAATCTTTCTAAAGAAAATAATGACTTGCATTCTACTTTGGTTTCCACTAAAAATGAATTTGATAAATATAAGACTTCTTGTAAAGGCAAGTCCCCATTTGTTGATGCTAATGAGATTACCATGCTTAAGGAAAGAATAGATTCTTTAAGTATTGTTTTGAAAAAGTGTAGTGAGTTTGATAAGAAGAAGTTAGAGGCCATGTTTCCTAAGAAACAAGCCTCTAAGAAAAATGTTCATAATGCTCATGCTCATGTTCATACCACACAACCTTTACATCGTGGTAAACCCCCAAAGCATGCTCACACTTCACACACTCATCATGCATTCATGTATGGAAGAGTGTTCTCATGTTCACATTGTGGCGGAAAGGACACTTAGCCAATTTTTGCTATGATAGACTAGGTGCATCTTTTCATAATGTTTGGGTTCGAAACACTAACTTTCAAGGACCCAAGAAAGTTTGGGTACCAAAATCAACAACTTTGTTAAATGATATAGGTACTTTCCAAAGCCCAACGACGTAGAGGATTGTGGTATCTTGATAGTGGTTGCTCAAGGCACATGACTTGGGATATCAACAACTTTACAACCCTATCAAGATACCATGAAGGTGGCACCGTCACCTTCGGAGATGACGCCAAGGGTAAAATCATCAGTATTGGTAATGTAAAACTTGGCACATCCCCTTTAATTGAGAATGTAGTTTTAGTTGACGGCCTCAAGCATAATCTCTTGAGTGTTAGTCAATTATGTGATAAAGGTTTTGATGTAGTTTTTGATAATGTTGCTTGTAAAGTAATTGATAGAATTTCTAATGCTTGTGTGTTTTCCGGTTTTCGTGAAAGTAATGTTTATATGATAGATATGTTAAATATGTCTTGTAATATAACATGTTTAAAAGCCCTCGATGACGACTCTTGGTTGTGGCATAGAAGATTAGGCCACATTTCTTTTGACCACATATCTAGGCTTAACACAAAGGAAATGGTGAAAGGTATTCCTTGTTTGAATTTTGAAAAAGACCGAGTTTGTGACGCATGTCAATTTGGGAAACAAACTAAGTCTTCTTTCAAGTCAATTAAGGATATCATGACATCACGTCCTTTGGAGTTAATCCACATGGATTTATTTGGACCTACACAAACCAAAAGTCTAAGTGGGAATAGATTTGCATTTGTTTTAGTTGATGATTTTTCACGTTTTACTTGGGTTTTCTTTCTTGAGCATAAAAATCAAGCATTTTCGTATTTCCAAACTTTTAAGAAAAGAGTTGAAAAAGAAAAAGATTTTCGATTTTAAGAATAAGAAGTGATAGAGGAGGTGAATTCATTAACCAACCCTTTACCACTTTTTTGTGAAGAACATGGAATAAAGTATGAACTATCTTGTCCTAGAACTCCACAACAAAATGGAGTAGTTGAACGGAAAAATCGAACTTTGCAAGAGATGGCTAGGACAATGCTTAGTGAATACGGTCTACCACATATTTGTGGGCCGAGGCCGTTAATACATCATGCTACATATCAAATCGTGTTTTCTTGTGTAAAAATACTACAAAAACCTCTTTTGAAATGTACTTTTCTAGAAAACCAAATGTTTCATATTTCAAGGTTTTTGGATGCAAATGTTTTGTTTTAAATACAAAAGATAATTTAGGAAATTTGATCCTAAATCTTATGAGGCTATATTTGTGGGTTATTCTAATACTAGTAAGGCTTATAGAGTCTTCAATAGGTCATCATTGACTATTGAGGAATCTATACATGTTAAGTTTGAGGAATCTAACTTGTTTGTTAAGAATGTTGTAGAAATAGATGCTTTGCATGAAGGCTTGGAGAAAGTGACCTTGGAGGATACACCTACTATGGGAGACAAGCCAAAGGATGATGAAGCTAAAATGCAAGAGGCTCAAGGAAATGAAGATCAAACAAATGGAGAAGAGCCCACTCAACAACTTCCAAAGGATTGGAGATACAATCCACATCATCCCAAGGATCTCGTCATAGGTGATGTATCAAAAGGGGTAACAACTCGCTCTAAACTTCATGACTATTGTGGACATTATGCATTTATTTCTCATGTTGAACCCAAGAACGTCCTCGAAGCCGAGGCCGATTCATATTGGTTGCTAGCTATGCAAGAGGAACTCAATCAATTTGAGCGCAACCAAGTTTGGCACCTTGTTCCTAGGCCCCACGATAGACCAACAATTGGTACTAAGTGGATCTTTAAGAACAAGTTAGATGAATCGGGTAACGTTGTTAGGAATAAAGCTAGGTTAGTTGCCCAAGGTTACACTCAAATCGAAGGAATCGATTTTGAAGAAACCTTTGCACCCGTAGCACGGCTTGAAGCCATACGGATGACACTAGCATTTGCCTCATATAAAGATTTTAAATTGTTTCAAATGGATGTTAAAAGTGCTTTTCTAAATGGTTTTATTGAAGAGGAGGTGTATGTTGAACAACCCCCCGGGTTTGTTGATCCTACACATCCGGATTTTGTTTTTAAATTAGATAAAGCTCTTTATGGTTTAAAACAAGCCCCTAGGGCTTGGTATGAAAGACTTTCTTCATTTTTGATTTCAAATGGTTTTAAGAAAGGTAAAATTGATACAACCTTGTTTACAAAACATGTAGAAACTGATATTCTTATTGTGCAAATTTATGTAGATGATATTATTTTTGTTCTACTAATGAATCTCTTTGCCAAGCTTTTGAATCATGCATGAAGGATGAATTCGAAATGTCTATGATGGGGGAACTCAACTATTTCCTTGGACTCCAAATCAAGCAAAAGAAGGATGGGATCTTCATCAATCAAGCCAAGTACACAAAGGAACTAATCAAAAGGTTTGGGCTTGAAGGATCGAAAGTAAGCAAAACTCCCATGGCAACAACTACAAAGCTTGACAAGGATGAACAAGGTAAAAGTGTAGACATTAAATTATATCGTAGCATGATTGGTAGCTTGCTTTATTTGACGGCTAGTAGGCCGGATATTATGTTTTCCGTTTGTCTTTGTGCACGTTTTCAATCTTGTCCTAAAGAATCTCACATAATTGCGGTTTTAAACGCATAATTAGATACCTTAAGGGCACTATTGAAATGGGTTTGTGGTATCGTAAAACCGGATTATTTGAAATGAAGAGTTTTTCGGATGCCGACTATGCGGGTTGTAGGGTAGATAGGAAGAGCACAAGTGGAACATGTCAATTCTTAGGTAATTGTCTTGTATCTTGGTCTTCCAAAAAGCAAAATTCGGTAGCCCTTTCAACCGTCGAGGCGGAGTATGTTGCAGCCGGAGCTTGTTGTGCACAAGTTCTTTGGATGAAACATACTCTCCTTGACTATGATTTACACTTTGATCATGTTAAAATATTTTGTGATAATACTAGTACTATTCACATGACAAAGAATGCAAATCAACATAGTAAAACCAAACACATTGACATTAGGTATCACTTTCTTAGAGATCATTATGAGAAAGGTGATATTGATATTGATTATGTTTCTACCGATTTTCAACTTGCCGATATTTTACTAAACCTCTAGATTATGCTAGATTTTCATTTATTTGTGGTGAGTTGAATGTTTGCATGATAGATTCTTAAATATTTCTATTTTGTATTTTGTTTGTTTTGATTTTAACCCTTTTTTTGATGTATGACAAAAAGGGGGAGAAAAAGAAATAAGTTTGCTTATAGTTTGAGTTTGTTTATTTACTTGAGTTTTGGGAGAAAAAGATTAAAACTATAAGTTTAAGAGAAAAAGTATAAGTTTAATTGGTTTATAAGATTAAGTTTTTGACAAAAATATTGTGTTTTCAATGTTTTCAATGCTTCATGTATCTCACTCATAGTTATTTTACATAGCATTGTTTGAGGGGGAGCTTCCAAGCTCTTCTTCCTTTATTTGTTAATAACTTATATGTTTTGTCATCATCAAAAAGGGGGAGATTGTTGGCCCAAGGTTACAATCACCCGTCTTTAGTGTGTTTTGATGATTACAAAACATATTAGTTATTTGTACTAATATTATTTGTTGTTTAAGTGTGTTTCAGGGTTTCTATCTTGCATAGGTGTTTTCTTCCCTAAAGGAAGGTGACTTGGACTCAAGATAACTCCAATTGGGCTCAAGATGCAAAATTGAAGATCATGTGGAGATAGCCCTTCTTGAAGCCTTGATGTCTTTTAGAATCATTGTAAGAATAGAATGTTAAAGTTTGAGTATATGATATTTGGCTCTAGGATACACACACACTTTTCCCTTTACAAAATTCTATTTTAAAAATGTTTGTTTCTAAGTTTTATGCCTAAGTTTATATATACATGTATCCAAACTTATTACAAATTGAGTATCTTGTTTTAAAACATGTGTATAGACTATTTTTGCATAATACTTAGTTATAAGTATCTTAAAACATTTTTTCAAAAATTTTCCAACTCAAAATCAGCCTGTTTTTCCTTATTTCAGGTTGACCGGCCGACCTCCCGGTCGACCGGCGCCTGTGTCAGGACGTGCACGTTTGTGCACGTCTGTCGGTCGACCGTCCGGTCGACCGACTGTAAGCAGGCCACTCTCGGTTTGTTTCGGTCGACCGCCGGTCGACCGGTATAAGGAAACTGTGTTTCCTCAAAGAGGTCGGTCGACCGGACGGTCGACCGGAGCGCCAACGGCTCTTTGCCAAGTAGGCAAACGGTCGACCGGCCGGTCGACCGTTACGCCTGCAAGAGCCCAACGGCTCTTTCCTCTTTGGGCAAGTCTAAAAAACTGTTTTCTTCTTTTCTTTAACAGAGTTTTAGAGAGTTGTTGGAGGCCTTTTGCAGGTCAAATTAGGTGAAAAGAAAAGAGTTTTAACCTATTCTCTCCCTATAAATAGAGGGGAATAGGTCTTTGTTATTTACTTAGAAAAATCCTTGGTTTACATTGTTTTCAAGAGAAAGAGAAAAATTGTTTCAAAGCTTTCATTTCCAACTCTTTTAAAGTTTGTTTTTCAGTTGTGTTTGATTGCCAATATCACTCTACAACTGAAGTTTTCTCACCACACTTCATAGAGCCAAAAACCATTACTCATACTATAGTGAAGTTGTAAGAAGAGTGAGAATTGTAAAAGTGTTTGAGAAAGAGTTTAGTGATCTAGTTGTGATCACTCTTGTTCTTGTGATTCTTGTTCTTGTGGAGACAACTCCTAGGTGGAGTTCTTTGTAAGTTGTGAAGCTAAGGGCTTGTGGTCTTCGGTAGACCAAACTTGTACAGCATCCTCGGTGGATAGTGGAAACCCTTCACGGAGGTGAAGGCGGGGACTAGAGCGGTGGCTCGAACTCGAAACAAATCATTTGTGTTTGCGATTGCCTTGCGTTATTCTTGCTTTACATTTCTCTTGCTTTATATTGTCTTCAACTATTTGCTTGAGAACTAACCCTTTACTTGTGCAATCTTCTCTTGTTTACTTTACTTGTTATACTTATTGTGTGTATTTCATCATAGCATTTTATTCATCTCTTGATCGATCAAATCTCATACAATACGGTGCATTGCGCACCTCTAACCATTTTAAGGGGAATTGGGAGGAAGGAGTTCAGAACCTCTCACGGGGTATTCGGCTCTTAGTCGTGTTTTGAGAGATCGTTGCATCACTCATTCAATTAAGTTTAAAAAGATCATTAGATTAGCAATTACACCTATTCACCCCCCCTCTAGGTGTATTTCACTCTTGATATCTACTTTCAAGATTTTCATGACTTTTGAACCTAAATACTCAATTAGTTGTAGAGAGGTTCTCATTCATCTTGAAAATCACCACCAGAATGTACCTATATGAATTCAGTTAGCAATAAAGGAGATGTCATATAAAGATATGTATGTAAAAGTATTTTTTAGAGGAATAAGAAAAGTTATGGAGACTCAGGAGCTCTCTTTTGGTGTGGATAGGTGCATGAAAGTTAACAGCTATAGAGGATTTTTCATAGGCAATGAGTGAGTCAAACATATAGGAATTATGTTTCTGATTCTCTTAGGATCAACGGAAACAAGAACATTGTGGAGGCTATGAAGACCCTAATGTTGGATGACACAATAATAACATGCGTGTGCCATGCCCCTCACCAACCCGGCACCCCCAACCAAAAACCAACCAACCAACCCAACTCTCTCTCTCTCTCCCCTCCCTCCCTCCCTCCAGTAAGCCATATAAGCCACAGAAATATAAAGTATTTTGTGAGGAGGATGTAAATGTACTACACGTACTTGTGGACACACAGAATATACTCAGGAAGCTATAGAAATATGAACTATTTTGGGAGGATGGTCATAAACATGTTAAACCACAGGTAGCACTCAGACCTTACCTTTCTGCAGTAAGCAGCTCAGAAGCAATAGTTCATAATCATATGTTACAAAATATCACAGTTTCTCTGATTTTTGCCCAAATTTATATGCAAACTTATATTAATTATGGCTCCTTTTATTATTTGAAAAATAAACCAGGTTGAGTAATCTATGACTTATTGTCACTTGACAAGACCCCCAATTTAGCTTAGCCAGAACATCCAGATCATAATATATTTGACCTCATGAGATTTTTTATTATACCAAATGTAAATAATACAACATTTCAAAAAGAAATAAAAATCCAACATTGCATATTAGCTACACAAAGTGGATTGAACAAAGCAATAAAAGAAGATGCAAAAAAAATCTTAAGAACCTAGGATATGGGTACGGCATGGAAAGGACAATGATAAGAAATAGTAGCTACTGTTTGTAGCACGGATGTGCCACATGGAAACTCTGAAAAGACTAGTACACAACATGAATAAAAAAAATTATAGGTTGTCTATAACCTTTTTCATAAATTGACTGTTGATTTTTGACAATACAGCTAAAATATACTTATATGATGTCAAAACCACTTCGAAAAGCTTAAGCTAATAAGTTGGAGGCACATATCAAGCAAACTTAACATTCTCACATGGGCCTTTTCGCCGCATGGAAAGGCCTTCAGTGTGGACATGAATCACTTGGAAAGGCAGAATAAATGAGGTTAATTTTTTTTAATTTAAATTGATGAATCCAAGACCTCGTGCTTTGATACCATGCCAAAAACCATTTCACCCAAAAGCTTAAGCTTATGGGTTTGGGCAATGTATATATCAAGCGATCTCAATACATATAAACAGTAAGATTTAATGCTTTTGTCTGACTATATTGACAGTATTTACTTCCTTCATAACCTCCATACTGGAGCTTGATGCATATTACTCCTTATATTAAAATTTATCGTAAAGTTTTTATTCATTAGTATAAATTATTATTCTTGATATTTTCATACATTTTACTGCAAATTATTATTGTGATATATTTTCAAAAAATAATTTAAAGTAGCATGAAAAGTAAAATAAATCTTTTCCCAATGTGTGCACTGCGTATCAAGGAAAAGTTTGAGAATTGGCAAAAATGCGTCCAAAATTGGCTGCTTGAGAAAACATTTTTATACAAGGACACATCCTTGAAGTGATTGATATGCGGGTTGACATGCGTCTAAGGAGTATCGTAGATGTTCCATGTCAGCTGTATGTCCGATGTGCACAAGGCTTCACATACGTTGTCTTTGCTGCCTAGCATATAACTAAGTATTAACTACTCTATTTCTACGTATTAAAGTAAGTCTTAGTTTATGCAAAATACCTCAAAGTTTCTTTTGTGTTATGTTTAAAGCTAAATTCTCCGAAATTAACATGAACTATTAAGGTCTTGCATTTTTCTCTCGAAACTATCATGAACTTTCCCTTGTATTTGCTCAAAACTACATTCTGTAACTCATCCATCTAAAATCATGTCACGTGCCTAGAATGTGACATTGTTATGAGAAAAAAATACCCTTGCATGGCACGTGACATTTTTATACAAAAATACCCTTGCACGTTATAATTAAAAATATATATGAGTTTTGATTTAAGAAAATATTTAAAAATTACAAATTTTTTCTTAAAATACAAAAAAAAATCATTTTAAAAAAAAGATGATTTTTTTTTTTTTGTGTAAACAAACCCTTGTAGTTATTTTATTTGACATGGAAAGTCTTTTCCAATTTTTTTTTGAAAAGAATTTGTTTTTACAAAAAGGGCATTTAGGACTTTCACTTGCGCGGCGTTAGCAAAAGTTAAAGTTCATAGTAGTTTTGAGAACAAAAAAAGTTAAGGGTTGTTTTGAGCAAAACCCTAATACTTCATTGTAGTTTGGATAATTTAGCCTACGTTTAATACCCTTGATCATGTTTAGCACCTCGTACTATTCTGTCTTGTTTAATACCCTAAACTTTACTTCTTTTTTCAAGTTGCTACCTTGAAAAATTTAAACACACTCTACACGCTCTTGTTAGCACATGCACACAGATCATGCACATTAATTTTGACTGCACACTAGTTATGTGCACTTTTCATGAAAAAAACATGAATGCTTAGAAACTCTAGAATCTTGATGCTTTGAGAATTAAATGTTCATGTATGCCAGTTTCTTGGTCAATGATGTCATGGAGCAAGCTTCAGCAAAAGTTAAATGCTCATGTATTCCAGTTATTTGCACTTATCGTGAGAATTCTAGAATGTTGATGTTTTTAGAAATTAGAAATCAATAAGATATTTAATGATTACAACTAAAGTGTAGTGCGTCGCTTTTAGTGTGTGTCCTGACTTGTAGATGCTATTATTTTGAGTTATTAAGGGAAGCTTCGTTACAGATAATAGCATTTGCAGCACATAAACACATTAAGTGGAAATTAGACTTGAAGGGCACTTACAAAGTTACAATTCAGGGAAATGTGTTAAGTTTTTCTATCAAGAAGTGCCATAATTTTTTTCATTCCACCCCAGCAACTCCTTGATGGAATTTAACCTTTAACAGAAAAGTGATCATTTATTTAGTATTTATGGATATACAAACAAACAAGTTAAACTATTTCTGTTCTAATGTATGGTAGCATCTTAATTCTTGGGTATTTGTTGTTGAAATGACAGCTATTTTGGGATACTTTGATATCTTACACCCAACATCGAGCCCCAAAGGTCAAGATGAAAGATACATTTTGTAGGACCTTCATACAAAGACAGGAATAGTTGAAACTTTTGTTGAGCAGATATCTGAATTGTACATGCCATTCATATTTAATTGCCACTTGATGGGTTTGAGTGATGCAAATGCTATTATCTGCAATGAAGTTTCCATTAATAATTCAAAATACTAGCATCTACAAGTCAGAACAAAGATTAAAAGTTATGCACTACACTTCCGCTGTAATCATTAAATATCATATTGATTTATAATTTCTAAAAACATCAACTTCTAGAATTCCACGATAAGTGCAAATAACCGGTATACATGGGCATTTAAATTTTGTTGAAAGCCTGCTCCATGACATTATCGACAAGTGCAAATAAATGATTGAGAATTAAAAGCCTGCTCCGTGACAGATAGTTTCTTGGTCGATTTGGTATTCTTGCTTTGGTGGTGGATTATTTAAATATGAAAAGAATATAACTACAGAATATAAATATGAAAGTAAGATAAATATGAAATGATGATTTGGGCTTTTTAATCTTTAAGTTTGGTGTCTTTTCAACTATTTTCTTTCTTTGTTCCCTTATTCTGGTTATGTCTAAGAGTTCTATCCATGAAAAGGGTTGTCACACTATATCAGGTGGACCCAGAAAGTTACGTTGATATGTATCCACTTCAATCCAAATTCTATGGTATTATACTGTTTTTTATCATGTCAGACCTGATTTGACCACGAGTATATTGGTATCTCAAATTTGATAGCTACTCTAACCGAAAGTTCTATGAAATCGTGGAAGAGTAGTAGCCATTGTTAGTATAAACATTGTCCAAAGAAATCACCTATCTTGTCTGTTTGTTCCATCATGCTATCTCCTTCTATTCGAAGTATATTTATTTACAGTCATCCTGACAAGGAAGTTATTCCAAAGTTCAATCTATATATCACAAGATTTCCAACATCCTCAATAGTCATCACTTTTAAGGTACCGGCAGCTAGATATCATGTAAGAATTCCAACCTCTTGTATCATCTTCCACTACTCTCTACTTCATCTGTTCTATTCAGTTAGGAACTCGCGAATGCAATAGCTGGAGATTAGAGGTGGCATGGGTTGGGTCGGGTCAACCTATATATACCTAACCCAAACCTGACATGTTTATTACATGGGTCAAAATGGAAACCCAAACCCGGTCTGAGGTAAATGGGTCAACCCGACCCGTTTGACCAGTATATTAAATGGGCTGGGGGTCAGGTCAACCCATTTAGACCCAGTCGACCCATTTAGAATTTTAAACCCTTTTAAAACTACATTATAGTATAATTAACATCTAACTTTATAAAATAAGTTAAAAAAATATAATTTCATCAAAAAAAAAAACAAATAAAAACATTCATAACATCAACAAAGATCAAAATAATAATATATGTAGCATTCATAACATATTTATATAACATATGTGATATTTTTTGATGGGTCTAACGGGTCATAATCTGGTTAAGCTAAAACCCAAACCCAACCCGTTTAACTATTGGATCAAGCGGGTTGACCCTATTACGACCCAAACCCGTATAAGCTAAACCGAAACCCGAAAATTTCGGGTTGGGTTTGGACCGGGTTAGCGGGTCGGGTCGGAATTGCCACCCTTATTGGAGATATTATCGCCAAGTCACAAATTATTCAACATTGCACAAATTTTTTCATTGGGAGTCTGAAGGAATAGAAATAGAAAGTTATGTTTCCACACAATGCCATCACGTAAGAAATTAAGCCTGAAGTCGAAAGATGATTCGTGCAACCGAGCCCCAATCGTTGAACATCTGCTGCTAGATGTTATGCTCATCAGTTTTCCAGTACATTTATCCTTCCTCTATGTTTTATTGTTCTTAAATTATCATGAATATGAAAAGTTGCACTTTTTAGTGCAAGAAGAACTAAAGGAGTCTCATTTAGCAAAGATCTGGAATGATTTTTAGAATCTAGTTGATTGTTGCCTCCAGTAACTTTTCTTGGTTCATTCTGAAGAAACATATAATTTAATCCTCCTAGGAACTAAATTGCATGCTGATCCTTGATAACCTGGTTGAAGATATTAGAAGTGGGTTGTTTAAAAGATTTCTTGCTTATGCTCCCAAGTTCTTAAGTAACTTCGGAGGACTGGGAGAAGAAAGGGATGAAGGCATGATGTAAGACCAGCACTGAAATGACACCAGTGTTTAGAGGGAGCCACATCCATGTGGTGTGTTGTTAATCAATAGAAACAAGAATCCTTATCTTTTATGTGGGTTAATAGAGTGTTTTCTCTAGTTCTCTAGTTTACTTGACCACTACATGAAAAGTAAAACTAATTCAAAGTAGAAAGAGGACAAACATGTAATACGTCCAAATTTAGAGAAAATTGTAACTTTTTTGTTCCTTTCTATCAAAAGTTTCAATGCCCATCACCAAACGAGCAAAAAAAGTTGATGTCTAAATGTATAGTAAAATTCTCTTCAATCATTGTGGGAGTTTTCTAGTGAAGATCCTTTTTTGTGATTGAGGTTTAATTGTATGCTCAAATGAGGCTATCACCAGATTCACCATCTGGCATCGTCCAAGGAGAAGCAAACATATTGTGAACTGGCTATCAAAGTTGATCTAATAATGAAATTGACCCTTTTCTGGGCCTGCAGACTTTCTTCTGCACTCTTGGTAGATATTGCATTTGATAACTACATGTTTTACATGTTTTATCTTTCTCTTGATCTTTCTTTTTCTGCTTCCTTGTTCATTCTCCCTGTGCTCTTGTTTTCTGGCTGTTGCGCTGTTTGTTCCTTTTGTCTGAATGAAAATTTTCCTTCTGCATTGAGAGCCAAAAATCTTATCTTTATAGCTCAACTTTCTTTATTAAAAAGAATAACAGTTAAAACATCAAATTTTATTCACTGGTCTTCTTTTTCTTTTAATATTTGTTCAAAAAAATTGAAACATCTTAACTTTTCCGTGAAGCTCCTTTTTGATATAAGTTTCCAATGTCTTCTAAATAATGATAGGGATGAAATTTCAATCCATGGGGAACATTTAATTATTTTGATCTAGGATTACTGCATTAGTTTCATGTCATATTAGCTTTCTTGCATGATAAAGTTCAACTTTCCAACTTCGTCAGTGTTGTGTTAGCAAAGTATTTGCTGATAAGGATTCAAAACTGACCCCAAATATTGGAAGAAAGTCATAGGTGTAAATTGCTTTATTTGAACAATCTGATTCATGTTGTTTAGGGACAAAATAATGCATTCTGTTGTTCAGATTCTTTTCCATTTTAGTGAGGAGTTTCAGTATTCATTTCACCAATACCAAGTGCTCATACTAGAAGCCAATGAGTAGAGACATAAAGAGGAAACTCTGTCATTTGAATTAAGGGATTCTTTCTCACCACATTCTTAGATAAGAAGTCTTTTTCTCTGCCATGTGAACTGGGTGGCGGCAGCATGAAGCCATGTGGGAGTCTTGCTGGATAGGCAGCAACAAGCCTTCTATTAAATCCTTTCTCAAGCCCTACTCATGAACTTAAATTAACCGTTTCAAATTAAGCCAAGGCACCTCAATCATTGCATCAACTCCCAACCACACACACGTTCATGGCTTCATCCCAATTCCCAATACAACCTTCCCTCTGTTCTTGAAACAAAAGCAAACTAAAAGAAAATTAGGTCCAGATGTTTTGGAAGGAGTAATACATTGAAGCAATGGTTTTTCAGGATTCATAACATTTTTCAAAAAAAAACTATAGGCTTTTTGCATATGCTCGATGTTTTAGAATAAGAACTTTAATCCTTTTGATTCACTGCAAGCTCTGAGCAGCGAAGATGCAACTGTGAACATAAAAAAAACTAACCAAATTTTCGGACCCCTCAAAATTTCTTTCAGGCTGACATGGTGCAAAAGTTTGATCTGCTGTGTTAGCATGCAACTCACAGCCAGCTTCCTGCTGAGTTCCACTGAAAAGAGCTTGGGCAGGTATTTATTTTGAAAGCTAACTAGTTTCAAATCATAATTGTTTTGTTTTTGGTTTACAGAAAATATGTAAATATGGGAAAATTCTTTTAAATACAATTAACGTTGTGGATTCTGTTTAAATGGAGGTAGCAAAAATTCCAAGATGTGTGCTTTGTTTGAAATATATTGCCTTTGTTACTATTGGGTTTTTCAGATATGTGACCAGTAGAGATCTTGTTTATTTTCTATGAAACATTATTTCTTTTAGGATCTATATGCACAACTGCAAGCTTTAAGTGACACTTAAAAGGCCGCTTAAAGACAGTTCAGAAAGTATGTGCAAAAAGTGTCCTTTAAACAAAATACATTGGTTATATTATCTAACAGTTACTAAGATTTACAGGGACAAACATGATACTAATGACTGCTTT
Organism: Agave tequilana; assembly: GCA_038442645.1. Lineage (NCBI taxonomy): Eukaryota > Viridiplantae > Streptophyta > Magnoliopsida > Asparagales > Asparagaceae > Agave > Agave tequilana. The sequence goes on from JAVJIF010021540.1 coordinate 20,539, forward strand.
TATCTACAAGCAGACCTTGTAAGACCTATAGGCCATCACCAAAATTTTTGCCCATCCAAAACAAAACTCTGATTCTTTTCTATTCTCAGCTTGAACAATCTGACATAGCGAACGAGCAAGTTGAAGATCCTTGCAAGTCCAAAGTCCGAATTGGAGAGGCGGCAGTAGTGCTTGTCGACGATGGCTTTGGCTCATCAATCACTGACCTTCTGATCTCTTTAAGCAATGCAACAACATCCTTCATTGTAGGCCTGTCGTCAGGCCGAGGACTGACACACAATACTGAGATGGCCACTGCTTGGATCATCTCTTGTATCTGAGAGTCTGGTTGACTTCGCAGTCTTGAGTCAAGGAGATCCATCGGATCCCGCTTGTTTGCCAAGTGTTCGTGGACCCATTGAACCAAATGCGCGCCCCCAGGCAGAGATGGATCCAATGGATGTCTTCCTGTTAGAACCTCGAGCAGGACTACACCGAAGCTGTAGACATCGCTCTTCTCAGTGATCCGTTGCATGGAAGCATGTTCTGTTGAAAAGCAATACCCATGAGTTTTTGCCAAGAGGACAGAACCAATCTATGACCATTATCTAACAAAATAAAATACATCCTAAAAGTGTTCATTCATTTATTATTTATCTTCAGCTTTAGTTAGGACCAAATCTTTTGTTTATCTTCGTAGAAGTCCTAATCTAAGTGATTTCACTCTTGCAGAGCTATGAAAGTAATACAGGTAAAAAGAGCAGTTCATAGACAGAACAGTTGAGCATCATACCTGGAGCAATGTAGCCATAAGACCCTGCGATCCTTGGCGAAGCTTTGGTCTCCAGCTTTCTAGCACTGCTACAGCCACCTGTTAAAACCTTGGCCAACCCAAAATCTGCCAAATAAGCTTCGAATCTCGCCCCTAACAACACATTCATGCTCTTGACATCTCCATGCAGGATTGCAGGCACACAGTCGTGATGCAAATATGCGAGGGCATGCGCCACCCCTACTACTATCTCGTACCTGACCTCCCAATCCCCGACTCCCTTCACACCACGGTGAAGGAACCCGCTCAAGCTCCCGTTTTCCAGGTAATTGTAGAACAGCAGTTTGGTGCTCCCATGGGCTCCCCAGCCAGTAATCTCACAATATTTCGATGTCGAATTGTGCCTAGTGTTGAGATTTCATTCTGAAATGCTCCTGCCTCGTGTGATGACCACATCTTCTTCACTGCCAGATTGTCGCCGGTTGGCAAACCCACCTTGTAAACCACGCCAGAGCTCCCGGTTCCAATGACATTGGCCGAGGTCAGTCCTCGGACCACGTCAGCAACTGAGAAGTCCAACTTTTGGTACAGCGTCAACTCCCATGTGTCACTTTCATCTCTATTGGGACCCATTCGGGCGCGAACAGCTACATAAGCAGCCATTAACAGTAATATCGCACCAACGCTGACTAGGATCGACACAGCGAGCTTCAGTGCTGACATGGCTGCAGTCGTGGGACCGGATGCACCGACTGTGGACCCAGAAGAGACGAAGAGACCATGGTTTCCGGTGAGGTCAGAAAGAGGAAGCTTCCGAAAGAATGGTGAATCTGGCAATTCCCCTGAGAAGCTGTTGAAGGAGATATTGAGGGAAACAAGATTCTGGAGATCGGCGAGGGGGGCGAGATTGCCTGTGAGACTGTTGTGGGAGATGTCGAGGATTGCTAGCTTGCTGAGGCCTGAGAGTTGGGATGGAATTGCACCAGAGAGACTGTTACAGCTGAGATTGAGAGAGATTTCGAGGGCTGGCAATTGGCCAAGCTCGGCTGGTATCTCACCGGATAATGCATTGGCACCGAGATCTAACAGTTGGAGCTTGGAGCAGAACTTGAGCTCTGAAGGAATCCCACCTGAAAACCGATTTTTACCAGCAATAAACTTTGCTAACTCCGTTAATGACCCGATGGTGGGCCCCAACGGCCCGCTGAACATGTTGTCCGAGATGTCGATGAATTGCAGAACCTTTGGAAGGGAATTTGGCAGAGATCCACCCAATGCATTGGAATGAAGGTCAAGGAATTCGAGATTTTCGCAGCCTGATGTTGCCGGAGGGATCTGACCAACGAGTCGATTGGTGCTAACATCAAGAAAATTAAGGTTTTTTAGCATTCCGATCTCTGCAGGTATGGGTCCAGCTAGGCTGTTCTTGTTTAGCCTCAGCCTGAAAAGATTGGTGCAGTTACCGATATCTGGCGGTATGAATCCTGATAGCTCATTGGACAGAAGTAACAACTTGGTGAGATTTTGAAGCCCAAATAATTGTTTTGGTATTGGGCCTGCCAGGTTGTTGTAAGAGAGGTCAAGAGATTGGAGATTCTGACAGTCCGCAAGATTGACTGGAATGTTTCCAGTCAGTTTGTTCTGCCAAGCATAGAACAAGGTGAGACCCGACAGCTTCTTGAAATCGATATCAATCTCGCCCGAGAGATTGTTGTTGTCAACTTCTAGATCAGTTAACGCAGAGCAGTTGGAGATCTCGGGAGGGATTGAGCCGGAGAGTTGATTAGTACTCAGCTGAAGTTGCTGGAGCTTTGAGAGCTTACCAATAGTTTTTGGTATGGAACCAGAAAGAAGATTGAGAGACAAATCCATGAGATTCAGCTCCTGACAGTTTCCAAGCTCAGGAGGAATGGGGCCCACCAAGCTGTTTTGCCATAGCAGCAGAGTCTGGAGATTTCGAAGATTTCCGAGCTCAGGCGGAATAGATCCTGACAATGAATTCTGATACAGAAACAAGCTAGTAAGCTCAGTACAATTACCAATCTCGTTTGGGATTGGACCGGAGAGGAGAGCAGTGTAGAGAGCAATGGTCTGAATTTTCTTCAGCTTGCCAATTGTAGAAGGAAGATTGCCCGAGATGCTGGTCTCTGCAAGGCCCAACATTACAAGATTGGTGCAGTTGCCAATCTCTGGCGGCAACAGCCCCTTCAGATTTTGATTGCCACCAGCTCTCAACACTTCGAGCTTCGCCAACTTCCCAATGCTTGATGGGATTTCTCCACTGAGGTTGTTATCAAAGAGAGTGAGATAGGTGAGGCTGGACAGCTTGCCGATATCATCAGGAATAGGTCCTTGGAGAGAATTGGAGTCGAGAGCTAAAGATTCAAGCTTAGTAAGCTTGCATAGTTCTACTGGGATCCCGCCGGAGATTTGGTTGTTGCTGAGGTCAATGAAGGTGAGTTGCCGGTAATCGCCGAAGGCTTTCGGTATCGGGCCAGTGATATTGGCTGCAGAGATGACTAGTGTTTTCAAGGAGGTGAGGGGTTGGAAGTTTGAAGGCAATGGGCCTTGGAGGTCAATTGATTTCAAGGTGAGGCTGACAACCTTGGAGCCTTGGTTGCATAAGACTCCAAGCCACTTGCAAGGATTTGGGTCTGAAGGGTTCCATGAAGAGAGGAGGTTTGTGGAGGTGTTGAGTGTTTTCTTCCATGAGAGGAGAGCTAGTCCTTGTTCATCAATGGAGAGTGAGAATGGGAAGAAGAAAATGGTGAGAAGGAGAATGAGAGAAGAAGGGGTGTGAGGGTGTGAAGGCATTGGAGGTGGTGAGAGGAGGGGGGCTTTGGTGGGGGAGAGAGGAGCATCAAGGATTTGTATTGGGATTGTTGAGGGGGGAACCCCATGTTTTGTTTATATCCTAAGAGATCTGGAAAAGTCAAGGGTAGTCTCTTTTTTTATTTATTTTTAATTTAGTATTATTGTTTCAATGTTTTTTGGATGATATTGGGATTGTGGGACTGGATGCAGCCTGGGTTGTATTTATGTTTTTGGAATTGGATTTTGGAGGTATGTTGTGGACTGGTGGGATAGTAGGCTGATTGGGGACAAGACTGTAGAGCTGGATTAATTTTAATTACCAAGGGGGTGATATTTATTTATTTCTTTCTCTTTCCTTTCTTGTTTCAATTTTTTGTCAATATATCTATTTTCTTTGTTTTGTTAATCTTTTTATTTGTAATGGTATTCTAAATACATATAAATTTTACATTGTTCAGTATATAGTTCCTTTTATGCTAGGAAGATTTGAAAAAGTTAGCCTTTTTAAAGTTAATAATAAGTTGTCAATTTTTCAAAAGAATACATGAGTAAGGTTCACTCATCCCTGATCATTTTGGTTCACATATTTCTGTTTTATACTGCTAAGCAACAAGTCTGATCTTTGATGTGACTCACTAAGCATCCAAACTTAGCCGAGATTTTGTTCGAATTATCGCCAATGCTTCTTAATTGTTCTTGTACTCCAGCTGTTCTGCTGTCCGAATTTAATTCTTCGATTTTGTGTGTAACTGGGCGAATGGAAAACTTGCAGTGCAGAAATTATGAAAGAAAAACTTTGATACAGGACATCCATGTCAATGTCATAGATTTTGGATGGTTTATCGATAAAGCATCTAATTTGGCATTTTTTCTAGTTTGTCGTTTGAGGCAAAGTTTGTATTTCTGAGAAATTAATTATAACATATTCCACTAAAGGCGATGTTTTGAAAAAGAAAAAGAAAAAAACGCTAAAATAACTTACTTTTAAACTGTAAGTTTCAGCATAAAGGAGAGGAATTTTCACACAGAGAGAGAGAGAGGTTATCCACCTTAATAAAAAGAGGGGGAAAAAGAGGAAAAGTTGAAGCTTCAATTGAAAATTTGAGTTTTTATTTCTTCCTAATAACTTGGTTGTGAAGAACTACAAGGAAAATCAATTTGACCACATGAGTATGAAGATATATCAACTGAATAAATAAAATAACAAGTTGTGATATAAATCACAGACAAGACATTTCAACTTCTATACAAATCATGCAAGGATACACTAAATCAAAAGGAAACTTAAGGAGGAGGAGCAAGTGAGGAATCTTTGAAGTGCACATGGTAAGAAAAAGCTGGGAAGGTTAGTGAAATCCTAAAATAATAAGATCTCTGAGCATTTTGGGTGGAAAGAAGGAAGGAAAAAAAGGAACCCACAAGAATATGACTTTGTACATGGCTTTGAGTGCAAGAGACAACAAGGATAACATGCAGCTAAGCCCTCCCCTTTGCTTAATTTAAATTAATTCAAATCCCTTGTCAAAAATCATGTGCAATTCTTTGTTAATTATAACTCACATATCTGTGATGAGCATCAGAAGACAGGTAGACCCTTGTGGGGTTTCACCTCCAATTTACCCATAAAATTATGCAGAAGAAAAAAAAATTGATACAAGATGGCATGGAAAGATGTGAAAAAAAGACCACAAACATCCATGAGTTCACTTACAATTGAAGGTGGTGGTGGTAATGTTCTTACTATAGTTTTAGCTTGCAACTTGCAATTAATTAGTCAAGCTTGTGCATTGTTAACCTGCTTCTTTCAGCCATTGTTAAGATGATGTCAAACTTCAAGTTGTTATTATTGTCGTTAATTGGAGAACTTTGCCATATGGATGAGGATGATTTAACTAATTGTCAAATAATTTTCTGTATTATGCAGTTGTGTACGTGTATTTAGTCCAATAACAGTAATACACATGCAAATACACACGAGTTTATGCTTATAGAGATTTCTTACAAAGGTGAACATTTGGGATTAACTAGTAGCTGTTAATTTCTAGCAGAATTAGTTAACCAAGATGCTGCACATCCAACCCTTTTCTTCTGATTTCACCTGACAAGTTTTCCACTCTATGATGAACAAAGTAGTCACTGCACTAAGATTGCAGCCTTATCAATAACTATGCATACATGATTGTTTCTTTTTTTTTTTTTTTTTTTAAATCATACATATAAATACATATAAAGCCAAAGTTAGCAAGCTGGAGTTGTTGTTTTGCCTAGAAATCAAAGGGTTGATGGTGATGATTCAGGTATAATTGTCAATTAATGTTATGTATATGTTAATTTTATGTATATGTTGGTGTGTATGTATATTTTGTTCAAAGACATGAATGCTTGACACTCACACACATCAGACATACACATGCTGTCAAAATTAGTAAGCTTGAAATATTGTTTTGTCTATTATTTGGGGCTCTTTTGTCCAACTGTCAAAGATTTTATATCTAGCAAGTTGTTTCCTACTGGACCACAACCAAAGAGAATTAATATAAATGGATTTGAACATGGATGCTGTCCATCCAATATCAGATTCAGACCAGTGTACTAGTACCCATCAAAAATAAAGCAGATCTAGATGTGGATCAAATAGATCAGATCCAACACTATGATGCCCTCATATTAGTTGAGTTGAACTACTATCAAAAGTTGAGAGACAAGCCCATGTCAACCCACATTAATATATTAATTAACTCAGATCAACCAAAATCAGCCATTGTGAGATAGAATTATATATGTACCACATGATGAGAAGGGTAGTGGTGATGATGGTGGAGAGATGTAGGAGAGGGGGACATATTAGGTGGCTCACATGGAGGTAAAATAATTTCTGTACAAATGATGGAAGCATTATGGGAATAAAATTGTGCCAAGTAACAGAGAGAGTGTGTGTGTGGAGACAATCTGAAGCACATGAAGAGGGGAGAGTAAAGAAATAGTTGAGGTTAAGTTGATGGAGGGTTGTTTTGTTTTTATAAGCAGAGGATTGTACCTTAGCCTAGGTGTAATGCATGTTCTTTCACATCTCATGCTTCATTAGTTCCATTAATTCTCTGACAAATTGAGTTTAGTATTTATTTGGAACTAAGTGCAGCGGAAAATCCATTCACCAGGAATGCAGAGAGCTTTTACAGTGGCAGTTGTGACAGTTTAACTGTTTGGCTTGGATAAAACACAGCAACAAGCTGTTTTTTATAACTAAACTACAGAGGTTTTGTTGATATTTAGAGAAATGTTGCCTCTTGTACTGCTGAATTTAAATTGCTCCTGACACTTAGAAACCGTAAAATGTGCAAGAAGAAGATAACAAATAACAGAACAATGTGAAGCTATTAAATCTTCTTTTTTCGCAGAAACTATTTAAAGTTTCATCTTCTTTATCAATCCTCCCTTGTTTTGGATAAAGTTTTTAAGAAGAGTTACACTTTTTTCTATGGTTTTCTTGTTTATCATAAAAAGATCTACATGTAATTAAAAGGTAAAGATAAAAGAGAGTTTCCTGCAAAAGAGAAATATCAAATTTTCAGTTATGTGAATACTGGAAAAACTATTGGAACTGCTTGAATGTGGATCTTATTCATATCTTCTATCTGTAAAAGTTATTGTTTTCTGCATGTTTCAGTTTTAAAAAAAAAAAAATCTTAATCTCTTGTGGCAAAAGTAAACTTTTGGAATGTTAATTCGATCAATATATAAGAACAATAAAAGTGAAAAAGGGATAATTTGGAATAAAGGTTAAAAGAGGCTTAAAGAGAACTAAACCCTAAAAAGAAAAGTTTAATTCCCTAAAATTTCACTCTCACAGGCCAGCATGCACATGGAAAAGAAAGTTAAAAGCACATGAAGGAAGAAGGAATTAGATGGAAATATTTTTTTTCCTTGTCATTAGTCAGTTGTCCACATGCTATATCCACTTTCAAGAACAGAAGTAAAATTGGAACCATATACACGCTATAAAAAGATAAGCAAGAACTACAAACTTAAAGCATTGTATATAACAATTAATTCTGGCAAATACAAAGATTTGAGTTCATCATATAATTGAGGGGGGAAGTAATATCAATTAGAAATCATAATTAAACTTCAATTTTACTGATTTATATCAACCTGAATAAACTTTTACAGTAAATAAAAGTGACCAAAAATATGAGCCTTTCATTATAGCATGACAAGAATAACACCAGTCACAATGTGGATTTGTGATCAACCAGTAAGTCCACTTACCTATTTCAAATTTATCCTTTCACTCAAAATGTTTGAATTTTTACTAGCTCATCAGACATGATTACTGTAGTCTGAAGTATTATGTAATCCAAACTTGTTCAATATCTTAAAATTTTATTCCACTATTAATTTACAACTATGAGAAAATGATAGGCTTGGCATGTTTATCCATCCACACACTATTGACAAATATGGTTAAATTAGCAGTCTTATTAGAATTCGGAAATAAATTTCAACGGAAAAGCTTCAACAATTTAATCAAAGAAAGAAAGACACTGTTTGTTAGCCTAACTTGGATGTGCACAAACAGATGCATCACTTTAATATGTGGTGTTCATATATAGTTTATGTATCAAAAGAATCATCATTCCAAAGGGTTAAGAGTGAAAGATCTTGGCCTTTCTCTTAGCACTACTCAATGTTTCTTATTATGAACTATGCAAGGACCAAAATGTTTGCCACTTTGAATTTGGAAAGGGACCCCAACCATATCTTTGTCTTCGTCTGTTTTACCCTTTTGCTTCTCCACTTTGTTTTTAAATTTGATGTTGTTGCTTTTTTGTGGTGTTGTGGAATTAAATTAGTATGAGATTGTTGGGTTCAACTCATCAATGTCTATTCTGTGTCTCCTTGGAGCTATGCTAATTGAGATTGTAATCTCTTTTCCTGAATTCGGGATCATGTTCTATTAACATACATCACTACCTCTCTTTTTTAAGCTTTTCAACATTGTAAAGAGAGTAGATGTTAGAGTGAGGTACTCAAACAGCTACCAGTTTATAATATTTATGCGCATCGCAAAGCTTCATTTGATGAAGTAAAGACATATGTCGCCATATCACCTACCCACATTAATCAATAATCTATTTCATATATCAAAATTCATATTGCTCGACAGTCATCACATACTCAAACATGTCGACTCTGATGTGCTAATGGCAGTCTCCATCAGAAGATCATATCGAAAGATTTAAATGGGAAGTGGGCACTTGATCCTTGAAAGAGAGAACATATAAAGCTCAACCATCTTCCTCGTGTAAAGATAATCGCAGCTTTCCCTGATTTCTGGTGCAAAAAGAGTTCTAGAAAGAAAGAAAAGAATCTCACTTGTGCTCATCCCTTATAATAAACTGTCTTATTGAACGTCTAGCAGGTTTGCATAAATACTAGTAGTGCAAGATCTTTCTTGAGGTTGGCTTCTATCTGTGACTTGGTTCAAGGATGTCTCCTTACAGTGACTGCAGAGCCTTGAGAGCTTTATTTGCTACTAGATATTTCAGCATATTAAAATATGCGTGAAATTAAAAATGTAATATAAAATCTTAGATTACAAAGCAATTTTGATTCGTGAAAATGCATATATTTTGTGGGGGGTGGGGGGGGGGTGTGGAGTTGGTATAATACACTAATTATTTAACTGTTCAAAAAATCTCACTTAGTTTAGTTGTTGATAGCATGTCCTTGTTAAATCCTATTTTCTTGTAGTTTTTCCCAATTTGCAATTTCGAACGAGCTCCCTAATTATATCTTTTAGCACATGATGCCCATTATAGAATAGTATAGACAAGTCAGTTGCATCAAACTCGTTTCAATAAACAAGCCCCACCAGGATTTTTATGTAGAGTTTTCTTTGAATCAAGATACAAGCCGAACATTACTATAAAATGTAGCTTTAATGCAGTGAACTGAATGACAAATACTCTTTGCACACAAGAAAAATATATATAATCAAACATTTGGCTTTGTCATAATTGCTTCTACAAGTAAAGACTAATGCGCAAATTATTACCAAGAACTATATTTAGTATTTCTTCCTCTTTGTTATGCAGAGGCATGAAGAAAATAACAAGTTTAGAATTACAGCAAAAATGTCTCTATATATAGAAAGGGATGTCAGAGCTTAAGTTTCATATAACATAACACAAACAATACAGATGAGACACGGTCCCCCCTCACAATCAAGCCATCAATTAGCTACCCCACATTATGCACTCTAGAGAAAGTTGATTTTGAATTGATGGAAGCTCTTCACCACTCAATCTCTATACAGAACGCAATATCCTTTGCGGTTACCACCACTACGTGCATTGCCAGAAACATGAGCTCAAAACATAAAATTCTCAAGTGGAAAATAGCTAACGATATGATAACATTCAGTGCTAACATTAAGAGGATCTTTCTCTGCATTGCTCCATATTCATCTTATAGCAAATCACAAATCTTGTTTAATCAGATCAGTTCCTTGCATCCTCAATTGTGTCTTTAAAGGAAGTACATATTGTGTCAGAGGATTACAACTGCATTGCAATGGAAGTATTTACAGACTTTGATCCTTCCACATTCTCGTAGAATATGATCAATCACATGACTTCTATTTTTCTGTTCAAAAAATCTCACTTAGTTTAGTTGTTGATAGCATGTCCTTGTTAAATCCTATTTTCTCGTAGTTTTTCCCCATTTGCAATTTTGAACGATCTCCCTAATTATATCTTTTAGCACATGATGCCCATTATAGAATAGTATAGACTAGTCAGTTGCATCAAACTCGTTTCAATAAACAAGCCCCACCAGGATTTTTATGTAGAGTTTTCTTTGAATCAAGATACAAGCCGAACATACTATAAAATGTAGCTTTAATGCAGTGAACTGAATGACAAATACTCTTTGCACACAAGAAAAATATATATAATCAAACATTTGGCTTTGTCATAATTGCTTCTACAAGTAAAGACTAATGCGCAAATTATTACCAAGAACTATATTTAGTATTTCTTCCTCTTTGTTATGCAGAGGCATGAAGAAAATAACAAGTTTAGAATTACAGCAAAAATGTCTCTATATATAGAAAGGGATGTCAGAGCTTAAGTTTCATATAACATAACACAAACAATACAGATGAGACACGGTCCCCCCTCACAATCAAACCATCAATTAGCTACCCCACACTATGCACTCTAGAGAAAGTTGATTTTGAATTGATGGAAGCTCTTCACCACTCAATCTCTATACAGAACGCAATATCCTTTGCGGTTACCACCACTACGTGCATTGCCAGAAACATGAGCTCAAAACATAAAATTCTCAAGTGGAAAATAGCTAACGATATGATAACATTCAGTGCTAACATTAAGAGGATCTTTTCTCTGCATTGCTCCATATTCATCTTATAGCAAATCACAAATCTTGTTTAATCAGATCAGTTCCTTGCATCCTCAATTGTCTTTAAAGGAAGTACATATTGTGTCAGAGGATTACAACTGCATTGCAATGGAAGTATTTACAGACTTTGATCCTTCCACATTCTCGTAGAATATGATCAATCACATGACTTCTATTTTTCACGAGTTATGACGAAAAAGCAGACGTGGCTAACAACAATATACATGTAGCAGTCCTTTTGAAATAACTTCACTTTCCACACAGGCTTCACTAGTTAGCGAAGTAGACCATATATGATATGTTTATGTGCCTGTTGAACGGAGCAAAAAATGACACATGCAACCAACAACAGAAATTTGGGGTAAAGTTTTTGGTTACTGTCTATGTGATCTCCATCTTGTGTGCCAGCACTTACATTAGTGTGTTTGGTTTTCATGAAAGTCAGCAAAGACCTCTGCCCCAGCCCATTTGTTTCTGAGGTAAATAAGTTAACTAACAGGAGAAATTTGGAGTAATATTTTTCTTCCATGTAACTAGAATGTTTACTGAAGCTGAAAGGTATCTAGCACAGTTGTTCGAGAACTAGAAAAGCAACTGCGCAGTTTTCTACAGGGAGGAAACAAAATTCGTTTGTGCACTTGGCCACAAGTCTGCTTACAGTAGGAGCTAAGGTGGGTTTAACATCCGAAATTGCAAATATTTTCATGACACCTTACTGTCCAAGCAATCAATCAAGATACTATCACAACCAGCCAACACAAGGGTCCAACTTATCCGCGCAGAGTGAAGTGAAGGTGGCCTTTTGAATGCCAAGACAGAACTAGATCCCCTATCTGCGGGAGCTCTGCAGATGGAAGTAAAAGTACGGGACAAAGGCTCATGGAAAATAGGAAATGGCTCAAGAATTAGCCTTTGTCATGACACATGGTTGAGATCGCAACCTCTATCCTATTGTCCTCTCTCCATCGACTTCTCACCTATCATTGAACTCGGTATACAATCCATTATCTTACCGGATGTCACATGGAATTGCCAAAAAAAATAGCCACATACCTCACACCCTCGATTGTTTGGGAAGTCATCCTACTACCAAAACCCAGACTGAATGAATCAGACATAGGCGCAATCAGTTGAATAATAGAACCTGCACATGCTGCCTTATGCAAGCACTAGAAACACTGTCACACTTATTCTTCTTCCAACAAAGCTTTTAACAACTATTGGGTAGACTGTGAGCCTGGCTTTATCCGCATCTAAGAGTGAATTCATACATGGAAATAATGCAACACCTCAATTCCTGCCCCAAGCAACAGAAGTGGAAACTCTTCAAAGAAATGGCTTTGAGCTACCCCCTTTGCTGTTGGTGGAAAGCACGCAACAGACTTCATTATGATCACAAGGAGATAGTAATAGATAGGATCTGGTATAGTTTAAAATTGCTAATCCGCGAGTGTGTGTATCAACTTGCATAGAGAACTCCTGTGGGGCTCCCCAGAGTTCTCTAGGGGGCTGCAAGAGTTACTTTGAGTTTATATTACGATAGACTTCTATTCTTTTTCAATATATTAAAAAAAAAAATAGAATGTTATGTGCGCTTGCTTGAGAAAATGAAAACCTATTGCTTATTTCCTTTGTTTTCTGATCTTTCTGATGCAACCAATAGTCCTTTTAATGACAAATTTTGTTTTCTGATCTTTCTGATGCAACCAATAGTCCTTTTAATGACAAATTCCCTCTTTAGGCACAAAGTGTATGTTTTCCCTATTAAGCATCTCCTGGACCTGGGCATTTGCTTCGGGTGATTGCTAGTTTATATTCTTCATGCATAAGATCACATGAATGTATCAATGTTAATATGTAGGTTTTTCAGTCCAGAATCCTTATGCATGCATGACTTCTTCAGTTTCCAGAAAAGCTTCTCCCATTTCTTCCTGCCAGGATTTCATTGTTGTAAATCACCTAATGACTTTGAAAGAACTAGGTAACTACATGATAACTTTAGCACAAACTTATCCTGGTTTCTAGCTGCTATGTTCCAACTGTTCTTCCTTACTCCTTCATGCTTCATTGCTATATTCTACATTTTCCAGTTTGTACCGGAAGTAACTTGAGAGGAAAAATTGGTAGGAAGTACTTTAAACTTGCAATGATGCTAACATTTTTGTGGTCTGTCCTCACTTCCTGCTATAAGACCTTATAGGATAGTGCCAAAGGGCATGATATCCATAGATTGGAACGGTAAAACCACATACAGAAGGTCTGTTCACCTCGTTTAGCATGTTTTATGCAAAAAGAAAAGAAAAGCTCATAAGCCACCCCTAACTCCTGCTAGTATCTCGCTAACTTCACAGGTGTCCAAGCCTTTCCATATGATCTACAAGGACAGTTAAACTTACCAATTTCTCAAACTTACAGTTCCTCTTAAAATGTTGAGTCTTATATCTGTGCCTGAGCAGAGAACAATATGATTTCAGTAAGTCTCCAACTGAACAAGCATGAATTCTGGAACAAATACACGACCAAAAAAAAAAAAAAACCAGACCTGGCATGGTAATAGTGCAAGAAGACTTACATTTGACGCCTTCCTACTAGTTAGTAGTGTATATGGGTTTGGGCTTTGGCCATAAATAATAATAATAACATGAATGAATTTTATAATTTCTCAAGTGAAAAAATTAAGCCACAACCAACTAGAACTCCTTTCCATGCTACAATATGCAGATACAGTCCTCTTCCATATACATTCTTTCTGCATCACCAATAGCTTAGAATAAAATGTCCCTTATAATATTGTCTTTCTTTAGATTACTTTATTAAAGTTTATTATGTTTAACTATCTTATTAAGTTTCCTCCCTAATATGTTCTGACCAAAGCATGAGAATGAGACAATTCCCCTAAATTTGTGTGAAAATTCAATACCATAAAAACCAAGTATATATCATCATATTTGATTAATTATTTACTGAGCTGAAGTAGCTCTAGCGATTTTTTTAAGTCTGTCTCAAGTTACGCTCTTTCAGTTACAAAAAAGCCAAAATACTCTTGTATTAAATAATGTTTAACCTTACAAAAAAAAAATCATGTCTCATGATATCTCTTATACTGATGTTAGGAATGAGAGACCACGCTAAGAGATTGGCAAAGACAAGTGAAAAATAAGAGATTACTTTGTACTCTGTTACAAAAGCATTTCCCAGAACAGTTAAGAACTAAAACACAGCTGCATCCAGACGAGAAGAAAAATTGTAGACACTAGGATCACCTCCCAAATAATTTTGATACGGAAGACATAAGCGTGGAAGAGAGAAACTTTATTCCAGTAGATCCTCCAGGGAAGTATGATATAGCATAATATGAGAGCGCCATAACCTAGGAAAAGCATGATTACCAATTGTAAATTTGGGGGAAAAGTTAAACACTTTTTAATAAAAGAAGAAAACAACTTCAGCCATCAAACAGAATGAGTGGCCAATTTAAATTGCATAAAATTAAAAAATAAAAACTTAAAAATGATTATAATTGAGATGAAGACAGTCGACAGGTATTTACAGACTTACAGTAGCTTATGACTTGTGAGTGGAACATTAATTATCTTAGTAGCAGAAACAAAAAACTAAGGCCAAATATGTTTCACCTTGGATGACAAACCAGAGACATATCATACTAGCAAATGTAGGAAAAGGATCATCTGAAATTGAAGTTCAGGAATGTATGATCAATACCTGAATAACAGAGAAGACAACAGAGAGTATGTAACTGTGAAGCACCATGGAGACATAGATGGTGCCCACCATGCTACCAATAAATCCTAGCGTGAATGGAAGTCTCTGCAAGGAAGACAGGGAAAAACCAATGTAAACAACATAAGGCATGGGTTACAGTTTCCAATATTATTCTCAAAGAATATTTTATTAATTAGAAACAGACTCCGGAAACAAGTCAGAGAACCAATGTAATTAACAACACCAGAATATATTAACAAGAACCAGACAATCCAAGAAACTATTAAATAGAATCAGACAATAAAAAAACTGGGTTCAGCTCTGAAGCAAAAGTGGGTTCAGTTCTAAATAGAGGCAGGTAAGGAATTCCATGGAAATAAGGGAAATCAAATTTCAATCTCAATCAAATTAGATCAATATTTTCATTCGCCAAAAAAAATCTAAATTATTTAGAATTACACCATCCCTTTTCTTAACAATCCTATCTAAAAGATAAAACTAATCTCAAATTAAATCCCAACTAACATAATCCTCATATAAAGATAAAAATAAAATTAAAAGATAAAAGTAATCCTAACCCCTTGAGGAAACAAGAATGAATTTTAAAAGGTAAAACCTATATTGACCTTTTCATTCATTTATATTATAAGGCTTAACCTCTTTCATTACTGCACATTACATTATATTATGAACTTTTCTCTACTAATTTATTTTTGGCAGCTTTTAACCATTCATTTATTTTATGAGCAAGCCTTAGGAGTCTTCATAAACCTGTATCACCTTTCTCTTTTTTCTACTAGATGACAGGCCAAGTGGAATGGACATGATAAGTAAATCTCTTTAAAGCTTCCAAGAAGAATACATACCTCTTTTGATGTCATGTGTGCAAACTGATTCTTAGGACCTTTTAGAGCAAAGAAAGAGCCAATGATAAAGGCACAACCAAGGGTGAAACAGAGAGCAAATTTCTGAGGCATCAACACCATAACTGGAAGAAACATGGTAAATGCAATGAAAATAAAGAATACGCCACTAGCAAGGAGGAGCCCAAAGTACATGAGAGACTTTCCAGAGGGAACATTGCTTGCAGCATTTTGAAAATTGCCAGGTAAATCCCTTACACCTTTGGAAACCCTGTTAAATATAAAAGCAACATGAATAAAATGCAATAACTTCACTTGTAAATTAAATTCTAGTTGCCTTTATTTTCTAAGAAGTTAATGTTCGATAAACAAACGTTTCAAGGGAGAAATTTTACATTCCTTTCATGCATACATGTGTACACGAGCACACATGTGCATGTGTGAGTGTTAAGTTGGGGGATGGCGGTCCTTTTAACTCAATAGTATCTTAACGAAGTTCCTATACATATACCACATGGACTTGATCCCAAATAGTTGGGGTTGTTTACATGAATTATGTGTGTCCATTCAGCTCAGTTATTGTGTTTCTATGCCAATAACAAGCTAAAATGACCGATTATGTAATTACTAACATGTCAATATTTCTGATCCATGAGTACCAGTTTTTCAAGAGAATGAGAGATTAAACCATATTAGCTTAACATAAGTTCTACATAGGATAAAAATATTCTTATCAGGATCATATCACCTAAAATCCAAATCAAATGGAGCCACCTACCTCGATTCCACCATATGATGCAATTTTATTGGATTTGCATCACAAAGTTAACTTAATCTTGCCCTGTTGGGTTGAGCTATTTACCAAATAATACTTAATAGCTTAATTGGAAATATTCTTAGATACACTTTGCACTTAATAGTCAAGGGTTTATAAAATGTGTCTTGTGATTTCAAACTGCAGTATTAAAATAGGAAGACTTCAGGGTGATATCAAAAATATCTCCTAAAGTTTTTTCGAGCTCCTAGTGGTTGGCTGCCACGATCAAGAAGAACCAAGATTTCGTGAGTTGGTTCAAAACCCCAACAGATTCGGGCCTAAACATAGGTCAGGCTGTGACATGGCCCTGGGCCTCAATCAAAATATTGAAGCAGGCAAGATGAGAGGTAAGCCCATCCCAAACACATTCCAAGTTCTGATCTAGTAGCAACCCATCGTTCCGAGTTGGATGGGTTGACTTAGTTAACAAAACCAGCATGTATCTTGTTTCAAAATTAAAAGTCAAAACCAAAACCATATTTCTACAACAGCATGGATCCCTTTCATCGGAAAATCATCACTTTAAACTACTTACTCATGGGCAAAGCAACCTTTGTTAGCTAATTTGCCATTACATACATTTTCTTCCAAGTATATGAGTGCCAACCTAGCGGCCGCAATGCTACCAATTATTAGCCTCAAATCATAAAGAAGGATATCTTTATTAGTAAAATGTCTATAAAAACCCTCTATAGTTTCGGATGAGTCACCCTTGACCTGGCAAATATGTCAAGAGCAAGGTATGAGGTTTCATCGAGTCGAATAGGATTAGTAATGGGCAGTGTCATGTCGTGTCGTGTCGTGCCTAGCCAAGCCCAAGCACAACCCATGTAAAAACACCTAGGCTCAGGCACGACCAATAGTATTGTATAGGTCTAATCCTACAGGCCCATCCGTCAGTCCACTGGATATTGGTTTAGCCTCATTTGTGCCTTAATTTGTGCTTGAATCGTATCATCTTATTTGTATAGGATTTGAGCCTCCTACTTTCTGTCTATTTTGTGTTTAATCGTGCTTACTTCACACAATTTGTGTCAAATAGCTTTTAAAATAGTCAATTTTGTCATACAAATTCATACATGAAGACGAATATGATTAAAATCTAGCAACCTGAAAAATATTAGCAAAAAGATATGTAAACTCTAGCTACTTGAAAACTTTTAATTCAATTATATACCCAAGTAATTGCAAGAAAAAACACAAACTAAACTAATTTCTGATGACTTCAATGTAATGACTACAAACTCAGCCTACATGTTCATGTTGGATGTCTTTTGCATATTGTAATTGCAAAGAATAAAGTATGTTTACATGTTTATAATTTATATACATTGAAATTGAAAACTAAAACTTGAAAAGAAACCGATCAAAAGTAACAAAACTGGTCAGAACCCTATCCATTCTGAGATCGATCTAACTTAATTTAGATGAAGAGATGATGTGAGTACATGTAATCATGTCGGCTCCATCTGCGCCCTCACTCAGTCGTGTCATGTCGAAAAAATCCATGCCCAAGAATGACATGAAACTAACCGGATCGTAAATTTGACACCCCATGCCCAAGTCTTGTTTTCACTATCCATGTATCAAAAATTTCATGTCGGTGCATCGTGCCTTAGGGCCGGCCCAGACCCATTACCAACCCTAGTCTCGATTTCGGCAGTTTCACCTTGGTTCATTGTGTAATGTCCGAAACTAATATGAAGTTTCAATTTTTCTAAGTTTCGGCCGGTACGCATTTGGTGTTGGTTAGTTTTGGTAAGTTTTGAACAATTTTGTAATTTCAGATGAAACATATCGAAATATACAAAACATTTAAAAACAAGAAAAAGGAAAAAATGATGTTCCTAATTAATTTTAGCTCTCTTTAACTTCTACAACAGTACAACTATCTGAAATTGGTATATACCAGTCTGTCATAATTAGATCATAACTAGATATTATTAATTTAACTTTGATTATAATTTTAATATAACTTTAAATTGATGGTTTTCATATTAATTTGGATTAATCTTTGAATTAATTAGTTGAGTGTTACAAGTTCAATTGTCTTGATTTATGATTTTTAACCCACTCAGCCTACATGTTCATATCGGATGGTATTTGCCTACTATATAGGTCTGTTTGGTTATCGTAATTGGCCATAATTCATAAGTCGTAATTGGTAAAGTCTTTTACAGTTATAAATGAGTTACATGCATGTAAGTTTTATGGTGTTTGGTTGGTAATATAAAGTTGCAAGTGGGAAAGTTTACTATATTTTATCGTATTTAAATGTCGTAATGTGTAAGTCGTAAATGGAAAAGTTGACCATAAAGTTTTGTTATTTAAAATTTTTAATATTGCAAATAAATACTAAAAATGTTAAATATTAAAAAAATAATACTAACATAAAAAATAATACAAATTTGCATGACCAAAAAATTAACTGTAAGTGCGCTGTAAGTAAGTGGTAATTGAGTTGCAAGTGAGTGGTTGTTGAGTTGCGTAAGTATTTTACGAATTACGTTCCAAACAAATGCCGTAGTTGTAATTGGGTTGTAAGTCATTTACGAGTTACAGCCTTTTACGGCTTTTACGTCCAAACAAGCAGCCCCTATATGCAAAGAATAAAGGATGTCTACAAGTTTATAATTTAAATACATTGAAACCGAAACTGAAACTTGAAAAGAGACCTACCGAAAGTAACAAAACTGGTCAAAACCTTTAATAAAAAGAAGGTCCAAAACTAAACTAAAGCCGAGTTCTCAGACTTAAGTCAAGAAAAACCATGGTCATTTTCACACCAACGCGTAGAGGCACCAAAAAATAAGCCTGAAAATCCGTTCAAAATCCATTCTAATTATGAAAAAATAACCAGCCACACAGGACTATTTAAATGTTCTATCAAAATTAAGCTTAGCATATTGCAGTGAGTTGCCACTTCACCAAACAGATTTTAATTTAGGCACTTTTGTGTGATATCAAACCTTACCCCTGAATCACAGTCCTCCATGTGACCAATCACCTTCACTCCATTAGATAATGTTCCAGGGACAAGGAGAGATTCACAAATTTGCACAGATCCTTTGAAATTATCACCAACATCCTGGCATTGCTTTGTTTCTACAAATACTATCCAACATGCACGTGAAAGCTACAAAAGGTTTTTGCTTTATCATTCATCCCTTCCAAATTTCTTCTTTAAATGAATAAACAATAAAATTCCATTACTGATGATGGGGCACCAATGCACCCCATCTTTTGTTCCATAGTATCCCACTAAAGATTTTTCAAAAAAATAAGTGATAGATACTGGCATCAGATCACTGCATCAAGAAAACAGCACACTCTGACTAAAAGAAGTCTAATTGAAAGGTCACCATGGCCATTTTCAGAAGCCAACATTCCACCTTCTAAGTTGCCATAGTTTCCACATACAATCCCAAGACAGTCATGGACTGACCTTCTTCTGGTTAATTTCTCATAGGTTTTCATGACACGACATTAATTCCTCAGCTTCCCTACCATCAAGTACATTACACTGCACCTTGGTTTTTGTTGGAATATTTAAATTAGATTTTAAAAAAATTAACTCAATAGTATTGTATGCAGGGATTGACATCTCAACCTCTCTAGCTGTATTCACCCCCTCAACCTTGTCGCTGTATTCAGCACCAGTGGCATCATATCAAGAGTAGTGTTTCATCAATCTCCTCCCAAATTTGTATTGAAATGTCATTGCCAACTAATCAAACAAGATCTCTCCACTTATATAAACCAACTGACATGCTTACAACAACTTCCTTGCAGCTCTCAAGTCTCAATTCAGTAAGTTGTACTTGGATCTGACAAAACCATGTCCTTCATTGGAAATTAGTATCTCACATACCTCTGATTGTTGTCCTTGTATCATAAAAGGAAATCATTTAATTTTCTAAGGTATTCAAATCCAGTTTAGGTATCTGACATTGTCCATGATAAATGTTGTCGCAATAGTCTAGACGACTTGATCAGGAGATGGAGGTTCCCCATACCATAGTCTAGACTGTAGACTTGATCCAACTTGTTGGGACTTCATTAATTAAGAATCTAGGATAGAAAATGATCACTAATGCATCCCATGATACATGTGAGAAATATATTCGAAAAATTAAATTGGCACATGATTCTCTCAAAAACAACACCTCATCTGGTTGTATGCTTGCTCCAAATGGGCTTTAATAGCAATAAGTGTGGCGTCCACCGTATAGTCTAGTTAGTAGATGTAACATTTTTGTATCACAAGAATATTCTTCAAACATAATTATTGAGAGAAAAGAAACTTCTAGTGCATATGCATGCATGAAAGAGGACCGTTGATTGCATTTTTATTTATAGACTTATTTATTTATAAACATTTCTGTGGGTGTGTGTTTTGTGGGGTTTTGATTTGTCTCCCTCTCTCGGGGCTGTGGTGTGGACTACCATGTCACCTACTTTTCCAAGCATCCCACTGAAGTTTCTTTATACCTCTCCATGATGAAATGACTGATTTCGACATGTCATGAAGAATCTTCTCATATATAATAGGTCATTCAAGATGCTAATCATTATCTGTAAAGATTTAAATTCTTGGCATAGAGAAATCAACTAGATTCACTATTTGGAAATAAAAAATTTAACAAAATATTACAATCAATTAGATTATCTTGTTCACAACCATAACCAAATTGAATGCCACAGTTCATCTCTCACTCAATTTTTAGTTACATTAATTTTGCAAAAACACTTTTATATCATTAAATCTATTACAAAATGGTTATATATTAATTAGCTAAAAACTAAAATGTTGAGATTCTAGTAGACAAAAATTCTAATTTGAAGTGACAAACAAAAGATAGTTCCAAAGTTAACATTGACTTTCCATATTGGTCCATCAATTTTGTATCGTCTTTCTCCTATGTGTTAACATAAATAATAATGAGATTGGAGCATTTGCAAACAAAGGTACTCGTCTTCAAAGATATGTCTACTCCAACTCCTCTCACACTATGTAGTACTGCTACTCCATCATACATGATCACCTCTACATAACTAATAGATACTATTTTCTACAGAGCACGCTGCAAAAATCTCTCTAAGGGTTACTTTCATATGTATCCTCCAATTCACAATGTCTTCATTGATTAGAAAGGGCATACAGCAGTACCTCTCCAAACATAAATATAATGCAATCTAGAGAAGAAACAGCTATCGATAGCTGTACCATAGTGATTAAAGAGATACATGTGCAACTAGTGAAAACAATTGGAGGGGTCCTAAATCTAGTTCCTATTACCATAGGCTTATCACTCCTTGTACAAATTGTTATGGAGTGAACATACTAAGCAAATAAGGCTTCTTCCTATAAATCGTTTGTTGATGATATTGTAAAAATTGATGAGACTGAATAACAATCAATATGGGAAGGGGGAATGGAAGACATAAAATTTGCTAACTTGTGCTATTTTGGCTGAAGAAATGGATTGTGAATGTTCTTCACTGTTTAATTATCAACATTAGTGATTCCTTTTGAAGGAAAATCAACAAGAATCGCGTTACTTTTCCACTGTCGACCTGAACCTAAAATTAAGAACGCTACCAAAATAAAATCAAACTTTCTACCAGGAGGACAAATTTTAGGATTGTTAGTCGCTTACACGCTGAAGGTGCCGGTGACCTTGTCGTTAGCGGATCTAACTGCGGACTCGATGTCGAACCCTAGGGCGCCCGATCCGCTATCGTCTTCGGATCTGGAAGCGGCGTAGGAGTTCCAATCGGCGAGGAGAGAGGAGGATGGCTTGGCCTGGTCGCCGCCGCTGGGGCCGCCCATGAACCAGGCCTGGGCGGTCTGCATCTCCGACCGGACCGGACCGGACAGTGGAACTCGAAGAAATTTTGTTGGGGGAGGGGGTGCGAATATCAAGGGAAGGGAATTGAGAAAGGGTTTATTATTAAGTATTTATTATATAGGCGTTGTTATTGTTCGGGATTTTGCCATGGGCTCGCGGTTGGAAAGAGGAAGAAGAAATGGAAATCTGCAATCGGGTCGGATCCTAGAAGATCCACTTCCGGGATACATTATATATATTTGCAAAAGTAGGACGCGTCCCAAATCCAAAAACCCCCCTCGCTTGATAATATTATTTCTAATTACATCCAAATTCAATATTATTTCTATACGAGTCAACTTAAATTGATAAATTTTGTTTCTCGTACATATTTAATTTTCTTTTGATATCTATATTCTTCTTTTTAGTTTAATGTAGAGTATTTTATTTCGAACAGTGGCCTTAACGCCTGCTCTCATCTTTCCTTTTTTTTCTAACCACACGTGCTCACATTTTTTAACTATGAATTAACAATGTGAAAAGAAAATAATTACTTGTTTTTTAAATATATTTATTAGATTAATTTGTGCATCAAGAATGAAAAAAGTATTTTTTATCCTCAAGAATTTGTAATTATGCTAGAGAAGCGGAATAGTTGTTTATAGAGAAAAAAATTAAATTTATCTCTCTTTTATGCCACTGTACATGTCAAAAAATCTAGTGCGAGATACATAGTAATCAGCTCACATATACAAATTGTTGTGCATGTATTTCTTTTCTTGTTTTTTGTTTTTTTATTCTTTTATTTTCAAGATTAGATGTGTCTGAACATTTTACGCAATTTTGTTTTAGTCAACTAGAACTATTTTTTAGAGCTAGAACATTTTGTTGAACAAGGTGTTAGTCAATTGAAACTTTTTATTAAAACTGAAATTAGAATTTCTTTTAGGTGTTAGTCAATTGTAAGTGTTAGTCATAATTAGAACTACGACTGGAATTACATAAAAAATGTTTAAGTTTTTAGTTCCACTGGTACAGAATAGAATGTTTCACCCTCCAAAATTGTTTTACCTTTTTTACGAGAACTATTAATTGAAACTAGAACTTTTTTCTCTTTCTCTCTCTTCTGTCTCATCACAATGGATCATTTAATAATTAAGAAATTTTAAATATTAGTTACTAGTTTATATCATGACTAATATTAATAATTATCTCCCAAAGGTATAATATTAATGTCTGATGACTAATGATATTTATTATTAATTGTTAAAGATTCATAACTAGAATTTAAATCTAGATAATTATTAGTTAGATGTTTTCATTATATATTAATAGACTTTTTAATATAATTGATTTATTTTTTTATGCTAGCTAAGGGATAACTAATTTATTTTGATGAATTAGAAATTTTTTAGATAAATAAAACAAGGTCAAAGAAATTAAAATACTAATAATATAATAGTTCAATTTAGTTAATAACTTTTGTAATAATTATTAGTTATTTATTATAATATTATGATTTTAATTTAATAACTTAGCACGTACATCGAGGAGGGACCCCTAACATAGGACACACGGAATGATGAGGCACACGTCAGTCAAGAGATTTATCTTTCTATTATGAGACATTATTTTAATAATAAGTTGATATTATTGATTATTATTTATTATTTATTATTATTTATTAATAATATTACTTACTAATGTCCTAAAACAAATAAATGTGAATACAATATAAATAATACAATAATATCTATTTTTATTGATGAGAATTAGCAATATTTTTTTAGGAAACATCGGATACAGCCACCTACTTTTCTTCATAATTAGGAAAAAAACTCACCCATTATTTTTTATTTGCTATAACCTAATCCATGTTGGCATAAATTAATCCCTCTCAAGCCACCACTTCTTTATATATTTTCATTTTCTCTTTTACCCTTGTCCAATGCCCCCGACGTTGTTCTCCCCTCAACCCTGACTCCGACAGAGTAATTCGTGAATTGACCTTCACGATAAGATTGACGTGGGGGTTGGAAGGGGGCGGTAAGCCCCTTCCTAGGAGTCGCAGGGGGGCGGAGCCCCTGGAATAAATTTTTTGAGATTTACCTTTTGTAGAGCTCGTTTGTTCGTGCTCGTGATGAGTTTTTATTTGTGTTTGTGACCAATGTGGTATTTAGATCTGAAAAGCATTGGGGATCATTCGATGTTAGTGAACAGGGGGTCTACTGATAATGTCAATGCTAATATAAGGTCTCCGACTATGATCGCTGTTCTTTATTAAAAGACTGCAACTATAGTCGCAGTCTTTTTATTAATTGAAAATTAAGGCATTTTGAGAACTGTGATCATTGTCGCAGTCCCAATATAGAATGAGAAATTGTGTTTTTTGTGAGGACTGTGATCATGTAATGATTCTAAAACAAAGCATTTTTGTGAAGACTGCGATCATAGTCCTAAAAAGAGGACTGCGATCATCATGACTCCGATGATCGCAGTCCTATAAAGACTCAGAAATTTGACTTTTTTTTTAGGTGTGCGATCATGGTGACAGTTCTAATAAAGAGGACTGCGAGAGGACTGCGATCATGATCGATGTCCTATAAATACTTAGAAACATGACATTTTTTGTGAGCATTGCGATCATGATCACAATCCTAATAAATATAAAGAATTTTTGTTAAAGATTGTGGTCATGATCGCAGACCTCAGCTTAATATTGCGGGGTGCATTTAAGTCTTTTTCACCGCGCATACTCTCTCTTTAAAAAAGAGGTGACTGAAATGAATTAAATTTTGTGAGTACATTTTTTCCTAATTATGATTTGACATAGGTGGCTGAAACAAAATCCCCTATCTATTATTAATATAATTATTTATTAATATTTTAAGTAATAATTAATCAATAGTAATGAAAGTTTAAATAAGTAAGATACCACATCATCAAATCTTCTAGAAAATATTCTACTTTCTAGTTCTAGATATTCCAGGACATGTTCTCATTGTTTCAATTGTTCACCAATTGTTCACTGAAGTTCTACTAAAAAAGTTCCAATTCTATTAATATCCTATCAAAAAAGTTGTAGTTCTAACAAAAATGTACCAATTGACTAACACGACTTTTGGGAATATCTAAACACCACATTTTCCAATCATATGCTCACTCCAATTGAAATTTGACAAT
Source organism: Agave tequilana (assembly GCA_038442645.1). Taxonomy (NCBI): domain Eukaryota; kingdom Viridiplantae; phylum Streptophyta; class Magnoliopsida; order Asparagales; family Asparagaceae; genus Agave; species Agave tequilana. Next base: position 45,949 of record JAVJIF010021540.1, read on the forward strand.
AATAGAGTTGAGACTTCTAAGTCGAGCTCGACTAGTTCGACACTTCGACCGGATGGTTAAGCAATGGATCATGATACACCCTCCTTGGTTTCACAAGTTGTTTCTATTTATTCCCATTTTCAGTTTTTTCCCCCTTTCATCATTGTTTTCACGTGAACTTCTTAATTCCGCAATCTATTGCTATTGGCTTCGCTTGCACTATGTATAGAATACTTCATACCCGTTCCAAACCGACCCAGGATTGAACGTGGCATATAGAAATCTTGATATCCGTTCTGAACCGCCCAGAATCGAACACATTCTATTATTAAATACCTTATCCGTTCACCTCATGAGTACAACTGATATATGCCCAATCAGGACTCTGACCCTGATCCCCATTCACAAAGTGTAGCCTATATCAAAAATTATTACCCGTGAAAGGTCCGGATCAGGTACCGCATGTGGTCTAATGGCACCTCTGAGTTCATAAAAAGCTTCGCTCACCCACAAGGTTCACGATTTATTCCCATACTGTGCAGACATCAAATCGCCTTCATGCGACCCCTTTCCCTTAATTAGCAAAAAAAGAAAAAGTACAGTGGTAAGCAGGCCCAACCCAACAGCAACCCTAATGACACTGGTTCCTCGTTTATACATTGCCAAATGCCAGTCAGCTTCACATAAACAAGACTTGCCGGACTGTAAAGAGAGAGCATCCTTCCTCCTGGAAACTCAGCGAACCTGCTGTAAATATAAATATGTAATGAACCTAAATAGAGAAAAATGAGAAAGGTTTCAACAAATAGTGCCACCATTTCAAGGACAGTGTTAAAACTAAAACGCAGGCCGTTAAGAAATATGCTGGGAGGTTTCAATTTTATATTATTCTCAACCAGAACAATGCCAATAACTACAAAGTGTTTCTTTGTACATTATTCTGTCTAGCAACAAAATAAAACAAAATTTTACTAACTATATACAAAAAAATTAATTCGATAATCAACTTTCCTAACTTCAGGAATCCCAACTAATTGAATATTACCATGTTTGTTATGAACTTGCGAAAAATGGAAAGATATCACACTCAGTAAACTGGCGAAAATATTTCATTATCACAATAAATAGCCAACCATTTATGCATAACCATCATCAGCCACAATTCAACAATCTAGGGTTAGCCTTGTAAACTTGTTTTGTTCCTTGAAACAAATATGTTTACAAAAAGAAACACCTCAATCATAAACAGAAGTGAAAAGCTAAGGAGAGGTTATTTCTTTCTTCCACCAACATAGTACCAACCAGAAGAAGTATACACATGAAGATTTTAATCAATATGGAGCAGCTGTTTGTCCTCTCAGCAAGTAATCAAATGTGCTTTTACAAATTGCCGATTCTGAGTGCTCTTGACCTGCACAGATATAAGCAAATCATTACATCATCTTGGAAATACTAGCAAACTTTCTTGACTATCTTGATGAAATCAAAACGCACAATAAACAAATTGTAAGTTATTCTGAGAAAAAAGATCATGTAGTGTTGATTAAGAACAGATTTTTAAAACAAATCTTACATGCCTTCCTTCAGCAGTAAACTTTCCTGTAAATTCAGACAGACCCCATGCATTTGATTAGTGCACGCCTGGCACTGACCTAACATCATGTGAATAGAAGTTCGCACGGATATTTGCTTTCTAATTTTGTAACATACATTTTCAGAATTCTTTTTACCGTGAAATGACAGAATTCATGAATGCCAATAGATACAGACTCTAGAGAAGAAGGGAGCAGGTTTACCTCACTACAGAGCCATTTCTGCTTGCAGTGCTGCAAGTTCATCTTCTTCAGCTGTGTTTTTCTGTGGAGCAGGACGTGTTGATTGCCTACCAGCTGGAACATTGTGCACTGGAGCAGCAGGAGCGGTTGTGGCAGGCTGAAGAAGCTGTTCCTCCAATTCTGCCCCTTCCAATTCTTCAAGTTCTGCCTCCAACTCATCCTACAATAGCAAAATATATAAGTGATATATCTAGCCAGAAAGGAAACAAGACCAACTAAAAGATTTAGAGAGAGATGCGTACTTCATCAAAATCAGCTGCTGCACCAATAGGAGTAGACAGTGCTTCCTGGATCTGTTTCATGTTCTCTGTCTGCTCATTAATTTCATCCATAGTCTTGTCAACATCATCAATGTTTCTGCAAATATAAAATGTAAAAATTTCTCATGAATATCTCTCAAGCTTACATGGACGCCGGGGGCAATAATCTTGGAAGTTTGTTGTATTTTATTCAGAGGCAAGAAGACCAAAAAAGATGCAATAGCATGAAAAACATCAAAATGGAATAAGAACATAGTAACCACTGGATATTGTAAATAATAGATGTTCAGGATCACAGAGAAAGTTACCTATTCATGGCAGGAAACAACTATGATATGATATGAAAGACAAATTGGTGTGTTGAAAGATTTTGTCGATAACTGGTATCAACAGTAACTAAGAATATGTTCCCACTCCCCACCCACAAAAAAAAAATGAGAGCACCTACGAATAAGCTTACATCTAAAATATGAATCAAACACTAGAAGAGAAAAAAAGTAAAATCCAAATTTCAATAGTATACTCACGTTGCTTTTTGCATGGCTTTCATTGCAGCTGCCCCCGTTCTCAATGCATCAACAGTTTCTGTCGTAGCTTTTGCACCTTCTAGCATTATCATCTGAAATAAAAACCGGCCCAACAAACATTTGAGTACACAGAAAATATCAATGTTGTAACCATACGAAATCATGAATTAAAGGGGAATATATATATATATATATATATATATATATATATATATATATATATATATAGAGAGAGAGAGAGAGAGAGAGAGAGAGAGAGAGAGAGAGATTTGTCTACTTCTGGAAGGATTTGAGCATGAATCATTCTCACTCAAATTCAATAATACGGCATACAAAATCCACTCCGTTAAATTGATCTACATTATTTAAAGTAAAAAATCAAGTGTTTTATAGTTTTCTTATTCATGCATCAAGTAGGCACAAAATGGACAGCAGAAAGTAGCATATTATTTAGATCTATGACTTTAGAATACAAATTTTCGATCTGACCATTTGATCATAATCTAAACATTTAAAAACCTCACACACCAACTTTTGTTAGGTTTCAAATATTCTGCATCGTTAAACTAACCAACCAAGTATTTTGGTTGTTTATTTTGCACTTACGTGATGAATAAACAAAAAGTATTCAAAACACTTGATTTTTTTATTTTAAGTTACTTTAAATAATGTAGGTCAATTTCAATAAAGTAAATCTTGTATTTGAATGTCATAACATTGAATTTGAGTGGGAAGAATTAACGCTCATATCTTTCCCGAAGAATCCAAGTCTATCTCTCTCGCACACACATACAGTTGGACTATACACTTCTCATTCACTCCAAAAAGTGAGTTAATACATCTCCCACCTCTATTTGTCTTTGAGATTTGTGCAAGTCAAATTTGAAAAGGTGAATAGTAGCTAAGGAATAAAATAATGGTGACTCCATAGGGAATGTGTGATGAAAAACTTGTTAACTCTCACTTTTTGGAGTGAATGAGATAGTCAAACCCACACACACACACATATACACACTGAGTGATACCTGATCATGAATTCTCAACTGGAAATTTCCAAGCTGCTCAACTTGCTGTTCATAAAGCCTCTTCCGCTTCAAGCATTGTATTGCAGCTAATTCACATCAAACGTACCCAAAAGATATGAATACTTAACAAAGAAAAGACAATAAAACTCCACTTAATATTAAGAAGGCTGCCGTGAACTTTACAACCCAACTGCATCATAAAGTGAAACATGCAACTATATACATTCTTATGAGGTTCTCGTAAATGTAAGTTAATGAAAGAAAAAAAAGAGAGAACAAAAATCAAGACGTTCTCTAGGAAATTCCAGCAGAATTACAAGAATCATTAAACTGATCATCTAGATTACTTTTATAGCATTCAACAACTTGCAAAAGCTAAACCATGTTAAAGCACAAGCAACCAAAAAACTCTCCTTTACCTTTCCATGCTCTATTCAAGTTACCACCGCCACCACCTGCACCATGACCTCCCCGGCAACGCTCTCACATTAATCGGCCAAGGTGCTGCCATAATCATTTTCTCCTCTCTTCCCATCCCTGGTGTTTTCCCATCACAATGCGCGCGCACACGCACAAAGGCATGCATACTAGTTAAATTTGAACCAACCTAAGTTGTGGTTTGATTGGCACAACCAATCCAACATAAGCTTGGTCTGACTGACAGGAGTAGAAAGAAGCCCACAACTTGACCTTGCAGGTGGTGAGTTCTGGGTTGGAGCGTTTGGAGGCACAGCCAAGCTGGGATCAGCCCTAACCTGGAAAAACCTCCAACTTGCAGCCCTATCCCATGCACCTTATAGTCATGTATAAGCTTTCCCTTCATAAACGGCCTAAGATGATTGGCTCTAATACCCTATATTGCACTGATATGGATATGGGATATGGACAACAAGAAACAAGGTATGCTTATATGAAAAATCTTAAAAATCCATGGTATCTCATGGATAAAGAGGTAATAAAACTGTGTATGTGGGTCAGTGTTTTATGTATGGCATGCATATAACATCAATTAATTTGCAAGAACACAACAATGAACAAAATTACATGAATTAATTTTGCAAGACTATAATAATGTTTCATGTTATAAATATTAGTTATCTGAACAATCATGAGTTTATATTAAGTAGATAAATAATATCAATACATATGAAAATCAAATGAAATTGTGAAACCATCAGTAATGCATTAGAATTTGTAACTTCCTGGTCTTATAGGTACATCTCTGATATGTCTAAGGGTATGTTAGATATAGTATCTGACAAGTATCATCAAGTAAGTATTCAAGTATTGGATATGCTAACATGGGTATGGCTCCTTAATCAGAGTACTCGTGCAAGTGCAACATGGTTAGTACCACTTCACATATAACAAAATTGAGATAACAATCTAAAGAAAATTAGAGGAGAGAGAGCCTCCTACCTCTCAATCTCCTAAACTAAATGAAGCTAAGCCGTGAGGGCCTCCTACCTCTCAATCTCCTAAACTAAATGAAGCTAAGCCGTCAGGTCATAAAATGGGGTTTAGGTTCTGAAATCTGACTCCAGAAAATTTAATTAACAATTTCATAATTAACAAAAAATTGGATACATAAAAGAAGGTACCACTTGCGAGACAATCTAGCTAACCCCCACACAAGAAAAAAAACTAAAAAACTAAAAAAAACTAAAAAAAATCCACACCCACATCAACACAGAAACAGGCACACAAGCACAGCATGCATGCGCGCGCACAAAATCTTATTACGATCACGATTTCACATAAGCCAAATATAAGAGATCCATGTTTAGCAAGGTATGGCAACAAGTTTCATGACATCATAGGTTCCAATACCAAATATTGAAGATTTACATTAACCTTATTGGTCTTCCTTCTCGTGTATGAGATCTTTTTTAAGTTCTCCGCGTGTAAGGGTGTTAAGTTGGCATGTAAAAGAAGTATCCACATGGCATTTGCAAGGGTTTTTAATTTGGCATTTGTGGGAAAATTAATTGAGCACAAGAAGAACTAAGTTGGCTTGGAATGCAAACATTTCCGAGAAGCTCGTTCTTTCGTTAAAGTGACTAAGATCTTATATAGAAATGTGATCCCACATATCTCTTTGGCTCATCTTGTGCCACATAGATGGATGTGCTTTTCTATAACAAATCATATCATCTTACTCTGCAAGCACACACTTTTGTAGTAGGGAATCCTTCATGTTGCTCCTTAGTTGTAAGGGTTAAAAGACTGTGTGAACAGAAATATGTGCATTAACTAACCTACTACCTAACAATCAATGATTTATAGCAAGCCCAAACTTTCTGATAGTTGTTTCCCCCAGAATTTTGGCACTAAACAGTAAAGTGTTGTGAACAAGTTGGCAACATGCTCTAAAAGCTTTGTAAAATCTTTCCTAGAGCTTTCTCAACTTCAGAGATGCTCCATAGGCAACCCAAGCTCCACCTTGGATGGGATAGAAGCAACAATAACAACGATGACGATAATAATGATGGGTTATGGTAATTATTTAACACCTCAAAGCACAAAGTAGACAAAATGAGAACAAAAGGATGATAAAGTAACACAGGGCTGCAACCCATCATATCTGTCAGGCTGAATAGGAATTTTCAAATCAGGTACACACCCGACCCAACTTAATATGGATTGGGCCCAAAGATAACCTCAACCCAACACAAGTACCATCAATATGCTAAAAGATTTACAATTAGCAAGCATACAAAATAGATGTGCTTGTAGACTAGCATATAAACATCAATAGGCAAATAACCCATACATAATCAGGATTTCACAACAGAATAGCTTTGAATATATGTAATCTATTTATTTCATCTTCTCTCTCAAGTTAAAATGCTAACATTGCCACCTTTCCAATTCACACTCCATCACCAGGTACTTTACTCCTTGCACATGGCTCTCTTTTACTATGCATCCTCCTAGCCCTTCTTTCCTCCCAATCACCAAACCAAGAGAGCTAGATGATCTCTGACCATCAGTCTTCCCTCACATTACTCAAATTGCTCATCTGCATCCACTGCAGGTGACCTTTCGAGCTCTTGGAAAAAAAAGCTGCCTTGCAACAAGCTTGAGTGAAGATCTCTCATAAATTCATGCATACATGCATCCATTTTTTTCATCCATACAAACATTCCCATCTTATGCATGTTGCAGAAAAACAACCAAAATAAGTGCATCTGCAACTAAGGTAATATTTGATCCCGTCAAGTTGACGACATTCTATTGCATTACTTAAGAAGTGAAGGGAAAAAATCAACTAAAATGAGATTTAAGAGGGCAAAGATTTAAGAAGGCTTAATCCAAGGACATCTAATTAGAAACATAGTACCCACCTACTGGCAGCCACCATAATAATGCACTTCATATTCTGACTCCCGTTTTTCCACATTGTACCTGTTACGATGTGTCAATTGGGCAATGAACTGTCATAAATTGGAGAGACTGTACAGTTTCCCTTTTGTTTTTTTTATATAAGAACCAGTCAATAAAGAAAGCAATTCACATGCTTCTTATCTTTTCAGTGCTGTACAAAAGAGAAAACCAACAGAACTCGCATATGACACAGATAGGGGATCAGTATGTTGGCTAATTTGCAGAATGACTGCATGAGGGATTCATATTTAACTCAATAGAGGGGGAAATAGCAAGGCATAGGTAGAAATTGAAAAGAAAACATAAAAGGCAGAAAATCATATGCCCTCTCTTAATATTAATCTAATAACTCTCAATGATATAAAGTATGTTGCATGAAATCCTAAAATGTAAGAACATGTTAACTGGCAATAGAAGTGGATGAGCTGAGATTATGGGACAGGATTTTAAGACAAGAAATATAAAGAATACCTCTTTTGTTCTTTGCTCTGGTGAACTCTTTTGCCTTTTCAACTTCAGCAGCAGCCTTCTTCAGAAGAACACCCTCTTTTTTCTCTAGCATTTCAAGTGTCTGTAATTTTGCATAGAAGCAGCTTAGGTATTACACTTGGAACAGCAATAAGGATTACTTTGTTTTGAATTTCTCATATGTATGAGAACCAAAATAATGCAGTGATGAAATGTGAATAATTATGAAAGCGTGGAAGCGTTGTTGGGCATGTCCCCGTGATCTTTGCCAAAGAAGAAAGGCTGACCAAAATAAAAACTTTAGTACTGTATGCCCATCATCAAGATAAAAGTACAGGAAATTTGTATATTAACTACCTCAAGTCAATTAGTTTGGTAACATTATTTCTGAAATAATAAATAGATAAATACACACGCACGCACGCACAAACATGCATATGTCACATTTGAAAGAAAGAACTCCCAGTATAGATTGTAGGAGAGTTGACTTTCTTGGTAGTCCGAAAGAGGTGCTGGGAAAAGAGGAAGGTATTTATCACGTTTGAAACATGCTCTAGGCAACTTTTTGCAAGCCTTGCGAAGAAATTCTCTTTAAAAGGAGACTCAAGAATGGCAGCTAATAAATGGAACCTTGTAAAATAATTGATCAAGAGGATGTGGATACAAAGCTGTGAGAATGATAAAGTAGATGGTGACATAAGTATGTATAACTCAAGCTTGAAAATTAGATGCTAGCATATGAAGTATGTCGTTGAGTTCTTTTTTCTTTCTTTGGGAAATGTTAGATGCTAAACAGTCTCATTCATGAATTAAAACACCTAACTTTGACCCAACCCTAATTAATAAAGTAACCTAGCATCTGACCCAAATCTGAAGCCTAACATAAGAAAATATTTTTCAACCCCCACATGTATACTGCATTTAGATAGGTCAAGTCGTAATCATTAATTGGACAATGGAGAGGTCAGGCATGGTACAGATTTTCCATGTTTGCGGTTCACAGTAACAAGAAATTTTCCACAAAAGAGTTTAGTGATATACAATATTTATCCTGCTCTTGAACACGCGACAGTTTATGTTGTAGATCATATCTACATCAAAATTTAATATATAAAATGCATGTTGCCTCAGTTTGGCTAAAGTTTTCAGTTGGGTTAGAAGCTTTTGATATGAAAATTCAGTCAGATTCAAGTCAGTTTCAGAGAGAACTTATACAACAACATACTTCTCGCATACATTAGAAGTTGCATTCAAGGTTAAGTATGGCTTAGCATTCTAAATAATAATACTTCTGTCCTGTAATTCCAGCAAGCTATAACTTGGACTTAAGATTCCAAAGTCAAACATTTACCATTACCAACATGCACCAAAAATCAAACCACGCTGATTGGCCAATTGCTTTTGTGGGCCTGCCGGGGTCAAGAATTTCCTAGACTATTTCTTGCTCAATCCTTAAGTCACAATTACACAAACAATTAGACATGGAAGTAAATATGCAAAGATATCAATTATAATCACTGTTTTAAATATGGGCCGAGATATCAACCGTTATCTCAGTTTTTGCCTATTGCCGACATGATATGGGGAAATCGTTCACCCATATTGTTTGCAGCAAAAAACGACCGATATTTGAAATATCGGCCAATAAATCGGCCGATATGTGTCGGCAAAATGGCCGATATGAATTTATGTTAATTGGATTCGTTTTTTTTTGAACCCATCAGCATTGAACCAAACTCGACCCGTCACCCGACTATATAAGTGTTGTTGGCATCATTAAGGCTCAATTTCTCCTCTGTAAATTGACGGCGACGACGCTTGCCTCCCTTTCATTCCCCGAGCGCGACGATCTCATATTTAAATTTAAAGACGAAAGGATTTCATCTCTTTTATTATCTTTTTTGTTCATTAATTTTCAGGTAAGTAGATTATACAATTTCTAATCTTATATTTTTCAATTGAAATAACTTATTTATTGCACGACCCACAACTGCATACAAATGTACATTTGTTTTTAAAGGTCTTTGCATGCATATGAACTCTTAGTTTTAGATGTTCGGATTAGAAGGATTTAGAAAGATTAAATGTAAGTTAGACCTAAGATTAAGTGGCGGCGGCTAAAAGAAGGTAACCAAGAAGTCTTTATAGATCGAATAATACATGAAGCAGATTGGAAAGCCCAAAATGATCCCAATACAATATGAAACAAAATTGCTAACTCCATTAAAAGAGTAGCTAAAGATGTACTTGGTGAATCACGAGGTGGTGCTCCACCATGTAAGGACACATCATGGTGGAATGAAGAGGTAAAAGTTGCCATTAAGATCAAACGAGATTCTTACAGAGATTTGAAGAAAAATTGTGATGGAGTGAGTTTTAAGAGGTATAAGCTAGCCCAGAAGGAGGCCAAGAAAGTTGTTCAGAATTCAAAAGCTAAAGTGTACAAAGAAGTGTATGAGAAGTTGGACACCAAAAAGATTGAAAAGGATATATATATATAATTGCTCGAATAAGGGAGAGAGATTAGAGACTTATGTATTGTGAAGTGTGTCAAAGATGAGAATCAGAAGGTTTTAGTTCGAGATGAAGAAATCAAAGAAAGATGGAGAGAGCATTTTGACAGATTGTTCGATGGTAGTTCTACTCAAGATTTCGATGACCTTGTCATTCAGTGCCAGGATATGAACCGTAATTATATGCGCAGAATTAGCGAATCTGAAGTTAAAGAGGCCTTGAAGAGGATGAAGTCAAGGAAAGCTGTTGGCCCAGATGGAATTCCTATTGAGGTATGAAAATGCTTAGAAGAGATGGGTGTGAGATGGCTGACAAACCTCTTTACAAGATCTGACTAACTAAAAAGATGTCAAATGAGTGGAGAAAGAGTACCCTAGTACCTCTCTATAAGAACAAGGGTGATATCCATAGTTATTCAAACTAACGTAAAATAAAACTCATGTGTCACACCATGAAGCTTTGAGAAGGGTAATTGAATACAGGTTAAGGCAGGATATTAAAATACTAGAGAACCAATTTGGATTCATGCCAGGGCGATCGACGACAGAGGCTATTCATTTCAGAGTTCAAAGACTCGGTCGAGTCCGACTTGACCGAGTTGTATTTATCTGACTCGGTACGATTTGAGACGACTCGAAGGCCTGAGTCACGACCAGGTTCGAGTTGAGCCCGGATCGGGTTCGACTCGGAGTCGACTCGGCTGAGTCTTCCATGACTCGGCCGAGTCAGCTCAGATTCGAACCCGATCCGGGCTCGACTCTGTTCGCCCGTGGCGCCCGCCTATAAAGCAAAAAAATGGAGAAAAAAAGAGAAGAGAAACTTACCTCTCCGATCACCATATCTCCCGTCGCCTAAGCTCGCCAGTGCTCCGCCGGTCCTCCTTAGCTTGCCGGTGCTTCGTCGATCCTCCATGTACTCCTCTTTTTCCCTCCGTCTCCGATCACTCCCTCTTTCCCTCTGTCATCTCTCTCCACCTCGGTCTCTCTGTCCTCTCCCTCTTTCCTCTCTCCGATCGATCACTCCCTCTCTCTCCTCTGACCTCTCTTTCTCCCCCTCAGTCTCTCTGTCCTCTCTCCCCTCTGACCTCTCTCTCCCCCTCAGTCTTCCAGTCCTCTCTCTCCCTCTTTGTCTCCATCTGTCCCTCTCCCTCTGTCCCTCTCCTAGCTCTTTCCCCCTCTGTCCCTCTCTCCGTCTCTCTCCCTCTGTCCGCTCTCTCTCCCTCAGCCTCTCTATCCTCTCTCCCCTCTGTTCTCTCTCCCAGCTATCTCTGTCCCTCTTTCTCCCCCTCTATTCCTCTCCCCCCAAGTCTATCTCTATTTAATTTAGTATAAATTAGTTTAGTTTAACTTAATTTAGTTTAATTTAATTTAATATAATTTTGTGATTTTATTTAAGTTAGGTAATTTAATAATTTTATTAAAGTTAGATAATTAATTTAATTTAGTTTAGTTTAATTTAGTATTAGTTTAGTTTAGTTTAATTTAATTTAATTTAGTTAATTTAGTTAGTTTTACTTTAATTTTATAGATAATTTTTTAAATTTCAGTATGGCTCCAAAGCAAAGCAATATTGGATGGGAACATGTGCCCTTGTTGGTGGAAGTAGAAAACTTATGAAGTGTAATTATTGTGAGAAAAAAGTACATGGTGGTATAACTATATTGAAGCAACATATAGCAACATGTACCCGATCAAGTAGAATGATGCTTGCGAGTATCAAAAGAAGTGTCTCAAATAATGAGACTATCTTTCTGAAGGTAGCAAAGAAAGAGCGGTCATAAAACCCAAGAAACAACGACTTATGAAATCTTTAAGTGAGATTTTTATGATGTGGTCGATAAAGATTCTGAAAATGAAATTAAAGAATCTAGTGATTTAAAAGGAGTTGAAAGAGACAATTAAAATAAGCTATGAAAGAAAGTCGTGAAATGACTTGAAGATCGGCAGAAGGTCATACAAGAGATATTAGTAGCAGTATTCGCAGCCGTCATGATCAGGGTCAACTGTTATTTTATCAGAATTTTACCACTAGAGAAGCTGAAATTCCAGCCCGTGGTATTGATTCTTACATGTTCCCAACAAAACAGAAATCAATCAAAAGCATATTTTCAGCAGAGAATACTAAAAAAGTTGGAACATCTATGGCGAAATTCTTCTACTACAATGCAATACCATTCAATGCAGCTGATAGTGGTCCTTACACCAAGCCATGATTAATACTATTGCGAAGGCAGACCCATGTGTAAAAGGCCCTACAGAATACCAGATTGGCAATCTTTATTTAGAGGAGAAAATAAAAGAAATTGAAGTATATATTGCTTCAATAAAAGCAAAATAGTCGCAGTATGGTTGCACGAACATGTGTGATGCTGAAGTTCCTGAAATAGAAAGCTTATTATTAATTCATGTTTATTGTGATAGAAGCATGATCTACCATAATTCTGTTAATACTACTAATATCTCAAAGACTGTTAATTATATATTCTCTCTAATGGATAAAGTTGTTGATGAAGTTAGTGAAGAAAATATCGTGCAGGTTGTAACAGACAATGAGACAAGTTTCAAAACAACTGGCTACTTGTTGATGAAGGAAAAAATATTTATTTTGGTCTCCCCGTGCAGCACATTGCATTGATTTGATGCTTGAAGATATTGGCTCGGTGAAATCAGTAAGGAGACATTAGATGATGTTAAGACGATCACATCATACATTTACAATAGCCTCAAAGTGGTGAATTTAATGAAGATATTTACCAGAGATAGAGATTTATTGAGACCAGGTATAACATGATTTATCACCGAGTTAATTTCTATTGAAAGCCTTATTCGTTATGAACAAGATTTGAAAAGAATGTGTATAACAACCGAATGGCGTGAATTCAACAAGGAGTAGAAGAAGTGTGAGAGATAAGGTTTGTAATCTCATTCTGACTCACCGATTTTGAAAAGGCAAGAGAGGTCCAAAACATTATGAATTCTCTTGTTAGAGTCTTGAAGATAGTGGACTATAACAAAAAACCTATATTACCTATTATATATGAAGCTATAGATAGAGCAAAATTGGCTATAAAGGCATCAAATAAGAATTGAAAAAGTACTGGGATATCATTGATAAAAGATGGGAAGGACAATTACATACACTTGTAGGTTGCTGGTAATTCATTTGCTTAGAAATCATATTTGTTGACTAGAAATTAAAACTACCATATCATAACAATCATGTGTTTACATTATTGCAGCATATTTTTTTAAATCCAGTACTACAATATTCAAAAAAAAATTCTATATATTCAGAAGTGAGAAATGGACTAAAGGATGTCATTAAAAGACTGAAGCCGGATTTGAATAAATAAGTAAGCTATTAATGAGGTAATAATAATTTATTTATTCCATCGATATAACGTAATGCAAATATAACACTTATGATGTGGATTCTCACAGATAAAATTAATTGTGGATGGAATTGGAGAATTTGGAAGCTCACTGACTATAAGAGCAGTGCAACAATCTCTTCCAGCTGCTTAGTGATTAACTATCACGAAGCTCCTAATCTGCAGAAAATTACCATCAAAATTTTAAGCTAAACATGTTCTTCATCGGGTTGTGAAAGAAATTGAAGCACGTGGTTGCTGATTCATATAAATTGCACAACCAGTTGGCAATGAAAAAGTTGCATAAACTAGTCTTTGTGCATTACAATATGCGGTTGCAAGTAAGAAACTTGATATGCAAAAGCGACACTGATGATTATTACAACTCAATTAATCTGAACAATATTTTCAATGATGATGATATATTGGATGAGTGGATTCAAGAGAGAGAACCGATGTTACCACCAGATGACTTATTCGTCGTAGTGACGAAAGCAACGGTGATGGCGACGATGATGGTGATGGCGGTGATGATAGCGGCGGTAATGGCAGTGACGGTGGTGATGATGATGACGGTTATGGAGGTGATGGCGATAATGATGAAGAGACTCATGGTGTTGGTGGAAGCCAACGGGTGGTGCTATGACATAGGATTCAGAATATTATGCCACACAAGATACAGATCATGGAGACCGAGCGGGAATTTCGCTACAGCATAGACATTTAGATCGGTTGGTTGATTTGAGTTCTAGCGATGATTATTCGAGTGGACATGATAATTACTCACATGGTTATCATAGTCTTGAAGGTCATTTACAGGGGGTTGGGTTTGACATCTAGCTACCATTCTAACACTGATTATTCTAGCACTGGTGAATATTCTACTAGCAGCGCTGAATATCGAGGTTTTAGGTATTATCACCATGGAGCTGATATTGCACAACCCCTACCACCATATTACTCTGATATTGGATCCTCTAGCCAATCATCTCAGCCTACAGGATCTCACTCACAAACATATTATTATCTTTATGAAAACTATATACCTGATTTCTATACTTATCCAGGGATGATAATGATGATTTTATGCCTCCTCGCAATTCAATATGAAAATGACTACATTAGCATATACTTATAAATTATTTTATGCAATTTACTATATTATGCATGTATTTTGATATATTTCTACCGACGATGCTTGCATTTATGCTCACTTTATATTTTGTGTGCTAGGTGATATGTTTTGAATATGTGATACATGAATATTCATGTCTACATTTTTTTAAAGATTTGTCAAGATTTTTTTCTTAATTTTTTAAGCTTTCTATGTATCATTTTGCGCGTATCGTCCGAGTCCGATCAGAGTCCCCGAGACTGATCCGTCTCGGTGCCGGCCAAGTCAGCGGCCGAGATCGCGACTTTGAACCATGATTCATTTGCTTCATCAACTTATAGAGCTATTTCGAGAGAGGAGGAGAAATTTGAATATGGTCTTTATTGATTGGAAAAAAGCTTATGATAAGGTGCCAAGAGAGGTATTATGGTGGACATTGATGAAAAAGAGAGTTCCCATCAAATATATTGACATAATCAAGGACATGTACGATGAAGTAGTGACAAATGTCAGAACTTGAGGAGGCATAACAAGTGATTTTTCTATCATAATTGGATTGAATCAAGGATCTGCATTGAGTCCATTCTTATTTGTCATAGTGATGGATGAGCTTACTAGAGCTATTCAATATGAGATACCGTGGTGTATGCTATTTGCTGATGATATTGTCCTAATCGATGAGACGAGAGCTGGGGTAAATGCCAAATTGGAGCTATAGCGGCAAACTCTAGAATCTCAAGATTTTAGATTAAATAGGGCCAAAACAGAATATATGGAGTGCAAATTCAGTAAACAGAAAATCTGAGATTATAGTATTGTAACACTAAAGGGACAAGGAACACCTATGAGCAGTCATTTTAAGTACTTGAATTCTATTATCCAAAAAGATAGGAAGATCAATAGTGATGTCAACCATAAGATCCAAACCAGCTGGTTAATGGAGGAGCGCAACTGGAGTTTTATGCGACCGTAACATTTCGTTATGGCTGAAGGAAAAGTTTTATGGGACTGCTATTAGGCCAGCTTTGTTATATGGCACAGAATGTTAGGCTATAAAGAGATATCATGCCCAAAAAATTAGTGTAGCAGAGATGTGCATGTTTCGTTGGATGTGTGGTAACACGAGGAGAGATAAAGTAAGAAATGAGGATATTCGTATTAAGATAGGCGTAGCACTGATAGAAAAAGAAGATGATAGAAAATCGCCTACGATAGTTTGGTCATATGCGATTAGACCTACAGATGCGCTAGTTCGACAAGCAGAGCGCATCAAATTAGGGCAAGTTAAAAGAGCGCAAGGGAGACCGAAGAAAACATAGATGGAGGTGATATGACAAGATATAGTGGCTAAAGATCTTAATGAAGGCATATTGCTCGATAGAAATGAGTGGAGAAAGCTGATCCATGTGCCCGATCCTATGTAATTCTCTTTGGTTCATGTAGCCTACCCCAAATACTTGGTACATATGACTTAATTGTTGTTGTTGTCGTTGCATGCATATGACATCATTTTTTTTGGTAGATGATATCTATGATACTAAATCAACTTTTAGTTATCAATATTTCATTATATATGGTGTCCGATATGAACGTCCGATATGCGCGTGTATCCCCGATATCTCCCCCAATCCAATACGATCTTTATATCCGATATTTAGAACCTTGTTATAAATCAAATAGAGGAAGAACAAGAGAAAGAGAGAAGAAAGAATAATATAAGAACAGAACTAAAGGAAATGAATTAGAGAGGAAATGAAGATAAAGGAGAAATAAAGAGGAAAAGGAAAAAAAATAGGAGTAAGAAGAAAATCAGAAAAGATATATTGTGTGTTACTAAAAATGAACAACTGCAGAACAGTTGAAAGGCTGCGAAAAACAGAGGGGGTTTATTAGATAGCCATTATTCTGAAAACATTTTGAACTGACCTCAATGTTTTCCACTGCCCCCCCCCCCCCCCCCCCCCCACACACACACACACACACACACACACAGAGAGAGAGAGAGAGAGAGAGAGAGAGAGAGAGTCTCAATACCGGTAAATTAGGACTAAAAATGCAAGATGGGAGGGAGGAAAGAGGAGTCTGTTTAGGATTTTATTATGAGTAGATTAAAATTATAACTTCTTGTGATAACTATTAATACATTTAGGGGCACTAGTAGAATAAAGGTATTCATAGCAAACTACTTTATTGGAAAAATTGATCAACTCATTTGCACTAAGGTTTGGTTTGATGCTTGCGTGCCCAGTTAGCGCATAAAGTAACACTGCATACATTCAGCCATCTTCATTAATTAAGTTGAATAAAAAAAAACTTAAAAAGTCGAACAGGATAACATCAATATGATAGGATTGTATAGATTGGGACAAATTGAATTAAGATTTCAGTTTCCTTTTCTATCTGTTTCAAGGTCATGGTTGAGATGAAAAGGAAGTCAGAAAATTTGTGAAGAGTAAAGAATTTGTTCCCATTCATCCTAAATTCACCTATTTAATCTACTTTATTTGAATTTCTAAGACTCATATTGTTTTTCTTCCATGTCCAGGTCAAAATTTTACTTCCTAGCGTCTACTTCTAGAATCTAGAAGTGTAACACTTGGCACTTGGGAATGCATCATGTTTCGCTCTATCTTCAATTATGCCATATAGCAGAATTGTAATTCCCTATAGAAAATCAATCCTCTTTCTTGTACTCTTTCTTAGTTAGAATTGTTGGAGGTTGTTTTCCTCCTTGGTTCCGCAAGCTTAAACTGCATAACCTATATATCATACATTATCTTACGCACAAACTAGTGTTTAATTTATGGAGAAGCATTGTTATCCACACTTTCTATTTCCACGAATTTGGCGAGAACTCAAAGGACCGCCATAACATTGACAACTGCTCTAATGTTGTTAAATGATTTCCAGGAGCCGTGAACTTCTTAGGCCCATTTTGACGGGAAAAGGGGTGATTATGATGTGATAATGTTGAGTACCTGTCACCAATTATAGATATCTAAATTGTTCATCAAACATCCTGTATTAATTCTGCCATGAACTAATACCACTGATCGTAGTCTTGATTCTTGACTGGTTAAGTGGTTAGCAACGAAACTTACTATTAGGGACAAGATCATACAAGATTTCTACAGAGGTCAAAATCAAATTACAGTTAGTTTAATGGGGAAATACTTAAATACTTGCTCACAACTGCCAACAATGATGAAATTAGACGTATCAGCATACTGTTAAGCAAAAATCGCACTTATGGTAACATCAGTAAATACATACATTATCAATATAAAATGCATCAGAATACACAGTTCATGCTTCTAACCAGCCCTAATGCTTTGCCTCATCCACAAATATGCATGAAAAAGGTTCAAATTTTATCTAATTTGCACCAAATTAAATACTGATAGTAATTGCTTTCAATCATCAAATATGCTCTCATGAAGCACGAATTCATAAAGAATCAAATCACCTCATTTAACTTGTCGAGGGTAGTTAGAGCGTTAGCCTGCTCTTTTGGCTTCCCAAAAAGCCTACCGAACACCGCCGACATCCTTCTGATTACTCTTCTCTGCAGAAAAAAACACCGATACAAACCCTTACTCTAAACGAAGTAATAATTCAAGAGAGAGCACTGACCTAATCACGAAGAGTAATGGATGGATTAATCCACGCGATTAAAGAGAGGGATCGGCTGCTTGAATTATGATAGGGGAGATTGGAGAGAAAGTTTTGAAGGAATCAGGGAGAATCGCCGTGGATCTGACAACTCTCCCCGAGTGGTGAAAATATCGGAGAGGAAAAGGTTTTCCTCAGGAAAAAGAATACGGGTCTGAGTCGGTAGTCACCGGTCGATAAAATTGCGCGTTTTTAGCTCTATCTATTCTTGGTGGAGATGGTTGTTCGGGGGTTAATTAAATGGGTTGTATGCTGACATATCTTTCATATTTTTAAAATTGTCCTCAATCACCCAATCTCTAAAATTACTCATCAATTCTTAAATTGGACCAAAAATATTTTCACCGTTAGGTACTATTAAAAATTTAATAGTTTTGAAAACAAATTACCTGTCTATTCACAGTACTGTGTCCTTCTCTCTTTATGGGTTTGAGAGAGAGAGAGAGAGAGAGAGAGAGAGAGACTGCGCAGCCTCCCCTCACTGACCTCCCTCAACACTCTCCTCTCCTCTCCTCTACTCGCCGCATTTTCTCCCCTTCCTCTCTTCCCTTCCGTTCCTCCTCTTACAAACCCCACCGCCACCACTTCCTCTCCATCAAAGAGCACCACATCATCTAGTAGCTGCGAGCCGGTCAGAGGACGAGGTTCAAAGCGTTCGCCGGTGGCAGCGACGGGAACGACCATGGCTCTGTTTGGTTGTCGTTATTGGCCGTAATTCGTAAATTGTAATTGATAAAGTCTTTTACATTTGTAAATGAGTTACATGCATGTAAGCTTTATGGTGTTTGGTTGGTAATATAAAGTTGTAAGTGGAAAAGTGTATTGTACTTTACGGTGTTTGGTTGTCGTAATGTGTAAGTCGTAAGTGAAAAAGTTGATCACAAATTAACTATTTGGTGATTTAAAAAGTTTTAATATTGCAAATAAATATTAAAAATGCTAAATATTAAAAAAATTTAATATTAACATAAAAAAATAATACAAATTTGCATGACCACAAAATTAACTGTAACCGGGCTGTAAGTGAGTGGTAATTGAGTTGCAAGTGAGGGGTAATTGGGTTGTGTAAGTCTTTTACGAATTACGGTCCAAACAAACGCCGTAGTTGTAACTGGGCTGTAAGTTATTTACGAATTACGGACTTTTACGCGAAACAAACGGCCCCGAAATTGAGAATAAAGGGGTGGAGCTTCTCACATCGGCGATGGGCTCAGAGGGAGGGGTGGGGTTAGCGTCATCATCATAGTTGGCAAAGGTGAGGGTGGGGTCGTTCTCATTCTGATCGTCCGTGATGAATTTGTCATTAGCCTTGGTGGCGACCTGGCCATAGCCGAAGAACCCGAATGTGATCACGTTGGAGTTATCAGAGTACTCCGTGAAAGTGGTGCCAATCTCGGTGTCACGCTTGTCGTAGTTGGTGAAGTTCTCGAACCCCAAATTAGTGTTGTTGGCGTAGGACTTGAAGTCTTTTCTGACAGGGCCGACGGCGGGTTGTCGTAGAATGTGAAGGCGAGGATGGGCTCGTTGGCGATGGATAACCTCTCTGACTGAAATCCCACATTCAAGCCCTTATATTTGTAACATGATTGAAATCCCACATTCAAGCCGGACAACCTCTCTGGCCAACATCAATTACTCATAATAATTAATCATAGATAAAAAATGCCAATAATCGAACTTTAAGAGAAAATATGAGATTTCATAAATTTTTAACAAATATGCTGAGAATATTCTTTTTTTATTCTTTTTAACTATAGTGAGGGTAATTTTAGAAATATGAAAGAATTTAAGATGTAATTTTAGGAATATGATAATTTGGGTATCACTTTTAGAAATAGAAAGATTTGGGGACATATATAAGAAAAACCCTAATTAAATTGTGAATGCTAGTACTGTTGCATTGGGTACAATTTATAGAAGGATAAGATATTTTTATTAATAAAAAACCAATTATAAATGTTAAAAATATACTTAAAATTAGTTTTGAATTTTCTGAGAATTTACACAGCTTCATCGTTGTGTACGGTGTCTTAATGGGTTAATTAGACTTGACTCAACCAGCACTTAAGTTTGCTATATTGAAACTCGGTCAAGTATATTTGGTTCAATTCTGATGAGTTCAGCAAAATGATTTGCAAATAAATGAATATTTATTAGATATAATTTATTTGAGAAAATGTAGGAGTTCATTTTATGAAAAATTTAGGTAGATTTAAAGACTTTTTCTTTAAGAAAAGTGTGGTGGATAAAAATCGGCTTACCGTGAATCAAACCCACTACCAGCGATTTGAGGAGCTTCCCGGATGATACATGTCTGAGTGCACACGGGAGAAGGTATCTTTTAGATTAGGAGCACCTATGTGATGCCGGCTTAAGACCCTCGGGAGTGAGAATCAGTTCGTGAAATGGAACTAAAACACCGACAGAGCTAAACTGTCGAAGTTATGAATGAAGGTGTCATACAGAGAACAATTGCGGGCGTAATAGGGAGGACGGCGGAGGATCACTGTTGGTGTAATGGATGAAAAGATCACGCAGAAGACATGTGGGTGTGTTGGTGCACTGACAGAGGAAAGCTGTCTGGAGTGATGGTGTGATGTGTGCGCTCAAAGGATTAGGGAGGTCATCTCTTCTCTTAGGAGAATAAGAATTATATATATCTGACATGGATGTTGTCCAGAATTGAAGGACTACTGTTACTGAACGATTTGCACGTGTCGGATTTGTTATAACGTCTGTGATTATTGGTGCTGGTCAATTAAGGATACCTGTTGGGGATCTCACACTGTTCATAACTGCATGTACTGATAAGGGTGTTACACGTTATAAATGTGGGGGAGGAAAGAGTTGCATAAGTATCAGCGTAGATCATAGACAATATGTTGTTAGAGCTTCAAGTTCAGAGCTGGGACCTTCGGGACAAGAATGACATCAGAGTGGAAAGAACCTCGGAGAGGTAGAGGTCTCGGAATGGTGGAAGGTGGCTGCAAACCGAGGACGTCTTCGAGACGGAGGGTAACCTGAGATGGCAAGGAGTGGCGGAGGCTTCGGGATGGACTCTGGGGTCATGGATTTCTCAGGGGAAACTCTTGATACCTTGGACACGTAGCATTATCCTGATAAGTGTCAAATTTTGACCATTACAAATGCCCCTCGCTTCCCCACTTGGTGAAAAGTGCGAAAGGGAAGTCAGAAAGTGAAGATACTCAGATGGATTATGGACGCCTTAAAATTCATCATGACGTTTGTGCGGCGAATCTCTTCGAATCAATACAGATCTTCTGAAATAATTGTTGTTGCATAGATGGCTGACAATTGTCACATCAGATGGCTGTCAAAAGAGTGAGTCCTATATCTCTTCAAATCGTGGCGCCATGGTTTTATGGTTGACAGTGACTGTTCATCTTCTGCATTTACTGTTGACTGAAAATCTCGGGATCGTGTACCGACTTTTCAGGGATTGAAAATCTGAATTGGAGGCTGTTGGACTTCTCGTCCGCTTATAAATAGAGAGAGATCTGTGTGAGAAAATCATCTTCTGTCTTCTTCAAAAAAAAAAAAAAAAAACTTGCTTAGTTTCTTTCTTCCTTGCTGCGTCGACATGTTGTCCTCCTTTCTTTTCATTAAATGGAGGAAGGAAAAGAAGAGGGAGAAAGATGAGAAATTGTGATTGGGCTCTCTTCTAGAAAGTTTGGAAGGTGCGTCTCATTAGTTGTCATGAAGGAACCGTTACGACGCATCAGTCGCCGTAAAAGGGTGTCATCGTTGAGGATGACAGGTAAGATTCTTGTTTCAATTGGATCTGGCTATCTGGTTTTCGGGTTGCTTGATTTAGGGTGAGCGAGCTTTGACCTGAGGTTGTCAACCTATTTAATGATGACGTGTACGAGGGAGGAGGATAGGGAGCTCACCGGTTAGGTGTGCTGGTGAATTTCTTCTCACCATGGAGTCTAGAGCTCCTCCTCAAATTAACTCGGAGGAGATGTGATACCATCACCTTCTTATGTGTCTTGCAGGCTTCAGTCTGCAGAGCATTGTTGCCTTACTCTCGTAAGGTTTCGTGGGAGTCCTCATTTTGTTGCCTTGGGAGACTCGGAGGCGGGGGCATTGGATTATCTGTACAGGAGCTATGGCATGGATGAGGACGGACGGCTGCTTTCGGGTGGCACTCTCCGATGAGCAAATCTTTATTCTTCAGCATCGGAGGTCTAGTAATGATGCGAGACAAGAGTGTCCGGATTTGCATCTACTGTATTTCTTTTCAAAAAAATGTAAATGTAAAGATGTAAAAGAATTTATGTCACTCTTGTCAGATGTAATCAAATAAATATAATGAAATGATATTTGGGATGGAAATATATTTGGAATGGAAATGAATTTTAGAATGAAAAATATTTGGAATGGAAATATTTAATGCTTAGATTTTGCCTGGCTTTTTTTTACCATTGGCTTTTGAAATTGTGTGACCATGCCTCTCGGAGTGTTGACCTCTACTTCAGTTGGTTGGTTGGATATTGAGTGATTTTGAGTTTGCATAGTTATTTTTGAGTGAAGAGATTCCATCAGCGGCACCTGCAAACTTTTGGCCTCCGAGTGAGAGAAATCACAGCAACGGAGTTGAGACTCTGAGTGGAAAAATCCCACAGAAAAGGGTTTCGATTTTCTATGGGCTAATCGAGAGGGGGCTCGTAGGCTGATGCTTGTATTGCCATCTCAGTGGAGAAATATCATCAACAGGACGTGCAAGGTTTTGCTTCCACTGGGAAA